>OMNW01008096.1:0-11438 GCA_900303245.1 Selene dorsalis
CATAGGATATTTTTTAATAAGTTCAAACACAGGTCAGTGCCTTACATTACTCAGGAAGGAACCTCGGAAGTTGGAAAATGAAGCCACCACAGAAGTAACAAAAACTGCGGCTCCAAAGGTCAATCCCCATTGACTCCCATGCTAAAATGCCCAACTTTGCCCAACTACTCTGCCCCTCAATGACAATTGTATAGGGGTTGAATTTCTATTTAACACTCCTGTTTGAATTTTTATTAAGTTCTACATAATTGAGGATGTGTCAATTCAAGTGACAAGTGGGTCAATATGATATTCACAAACTGCACCAAGTTCCCTGTTCCATACGTGCCGCCATCCTCTTTGTCCAATTTTGGATTAGCCAGCACCTCCATCCATCCATTTTCTATACCGCTTATCCTCACTAGGGTCACGGGTGAGCTGGAGCCCATCTCAGCTGACTTAGGGCGAGAGGCGGGGTAAACCCTGGACAGGTCGCCAGTTTATCGCAGGGCTAACATATACAGACAAACAACCATCCACACTCCCATTCACACCTATGGGCAATTTAGAGTCACCAGTTAACCTAACCTGCATGTCTTTGGTCTGTGGGAGGAAGCCGGAGTACCCGGAGAGAACCCACGCATGCACGGGGAGAACATGCAAACTCCACACAGAAGGGCCCCCCGGCGGGTTCGAACCCAGAACCCTCTTGCTGTGAGGCGACAGTGCTAACCACTACACCACCGTTAGCCAGCACCTCTAGCTTCAAAACCTCTTCACGACATCACAGAGGCTACATCCATCAAATATCCAGTCTATGATATAACTACATACACAATGGGTTAAAGGCATGAAATATATCAGTGAACACAAAAGCCCCATTAGGTGTGACTGTGCATAACACTGTATGTCTTAGGAGAAAGACACTGTTTATGTTTTAGAGGGCTTTCCCTCATGATGTCAATAGACTATATCAGTGTTCAGCAAATAGCACGTCTTGAAATGTAAACAACAACCACATCTTTCATTCAGCCATAAAGCCAGTCGCTTTTTTATGTTGTGTGGACAGCCTGTCATTTACATCTCCAGTCTTGTGGTTGAACATAAAAGATACATTCACATACAGTATATAACTCATTCTTTGAGTAATAACATAGTAAAGCTCTGTAACTC
This sequence comes from Selene dorsalis, assembly GCA_900303245.1. Taxonomy (NCBI): domain Eukaryota; kingdom Metazoa; phylum Chordata; class Actinopteri; order Carangiformes; family Carangidae; genus Selene; species Selene dorsalis. The sequence continues at coordinate 1,153 of OMNW01008096.1, forward strand.
TGTCGTCTTCATTTACAAAGAGGAAAACATGACATCTGCCTTCACACACAATACTGAAGCAGGCAGCTATTCTTAAAGAAACTGGTCTCCTCCTTTAACAATGCTCTAAAAACGGACCTTTGGCTGAACTTAACTGCTGACCCCTGGTATAAGAAGGAAGAAATGTTAAAAAATATAAAATAAAATAAAATAAAAGCAGATATGACTTAGAAATTCAGTCTCAGTTTGTCAAGGAAAATACAGTGAACTTTGTAAGGTCCACTCTTGGCCATTTATATCAAATCTTTGTTTATGTTAAGAGATTTTCTTTAATTGTTATATGATGAATTTCCATACAATAAAATGGAATAGCATTTCACTAACACACCAGACAAAAATAACAGCAATGAAGGAGTGCTGGTGTTAGCGTGGCTGCCATAAACATCAGTCACACCACTCCCCCTAAATGACAGTGTACATTAAAAACATGTACATGAAACTCTGATCAGAGATTTGGATGTGCTATGCAGTAAACAGCACATACCCTAACCTAGATCCCATTTACTCCAAAATAATATATAGGTGAGGTGAACAGAGGTGAACAGAGGTGAAAAGAGGTGAGGTGACTTCATTTCTATATGAAGGTACATATGTTTTTGTGTTTAACTTATTGTTATTTCACTTGAGTGTTCAACCTTCACTGGGACTCATGACTGATTCATCAGCTAAAAGGATCTTTGTGCTGAAAGCTCACTACAACATTTATTTGAGCCATTGCTCAATGTTTTCTCATAAAGCCATTCATGCCAAAATTTTTTGTTGCTTTGAAGTTTCCTTTTTTCTATTGACACAAAAATATAAATCATGAATTCCTTCACCTCAAACAACAGAGAGCTGGCATTGGTGGTTGTATGGGTTTTAAAAAGTATGATGGCTCTCTATTGAGTTCCAGCAACGTGTTCACATGAGTCACACAAAGTTGGTTAAAGTTCAGCAACAGGTGTTAGACTTTCTGATTTTTGAGGTCAGCGCGTTTCTTTAGTCAAATAATATAGTTCTTGTAACAGAGACTGAACAGGATCTACAGAACAAATATTGCAAATTACTGGTGCAGTGAATGTCAACAAAGATTATAGTCATCGCCATGAAATGTATTAAAGAGAAAATGGATAATGAAGCTTATTGTGTTTTCATAATGGTTCAGTTCTTTTCTCATGCTCAGATGGTTTTTTACCCCAGATGACCATCTAACTTTTGGTACAAATAAAAACTCTGTCAGACTGCTAGTATGCCTGTTGTTCTAAATATGGTCAAGCCCTGCCAAGAATCTGGGGTGCAATATGTTCATGCACCTGTCCAGTTCACCTGGTAGAACTGTGTGTGGCCACTAATTTCCTTAATTCATCTGCAGTTCTGGGGTCCAGATTCCGTTTGATAGAATGAGTTCAGTGATGCTCCAGTGACAATATGAATCGTAGTTAAATATGAATCAGATTCTCAGAGATCTAAAACTAACTATATAGCCTATTTCTATTTAGAAAAAAAAATACCAATGGACCGAAAAGCCTTTGCATTGTGTGCAATCTATTTAAAAACTCAAGAATTAATAGATGAAATGTGAATTAATGACCCCAGTGCAAATGCTAAACTGTGTATGAGCAGCTACACGCTGTTTCTTCTTGCTTATCTTGAATAGTGCTTTGTTTTTGTGCAGCTCTTCATTTTCAAATGGAGATGCACCTGTGGGCACATTTCATGCCTGTGTATTGTTAAATCCCGGCTTGTTTCAAGGGTCATGTAAACACCGTAGATAACCTATCTTACCGCAGCTAACACTGCCCACTATGACAAGTTTACATATTTACTTACTTGTGTGAGCAAATGAAGTCGTTCATTCATTCATTCAGAGAAGCTTCAGTGCAGGCAGGCAGAGGTCCAGGGAAGCTAACAGGCTAGGCTAAAAATAAAAACGTAGCTAAGCTAAATTTGGTTTCCAGCAGCTGTCAGCGGTTTTCGTGTAAATGCAGCACCAACAAAGAAACTCTCTGGGGAAAAAATGGTGGATGAAAGGTTGTTTTCTGCCTTTTCATCTTTACTGACTCACGTCTGAATTCACTTAGCAGCTCAGAAGTTAAGGGCCGCTTTTAAGGTGGACTGTTTTTTGTTTAGTTTTTTTTGGTTACTTGAGGCATGATTGACTTCAGGAAATCAGTCACCACACCTTAAATGACAATGACTTGGACTGTTTTACTCGTTTTAATCCTAACACTTGCATTACACACGCTGTAGTAATCTGATCTTCAGGGGTTTAACATGATAGATTTCACAGTTTCTTCCAAGCTGGTGTTATTTCATTTGATTGTGTTGGGAGGAAAAGGGGGCATGTGTAGCTCCTGCAGCGGCGAACCTGTGCTCACGTGACTAGGTCAGGGTCACACATCAGTAGGAGAGTGGAAAAGACCACTTATCTCGGTTTTATGAATAGATATGTGTAACCAGTGATATCAGAGGATGTTGTTTTGCAGTTGAAGCTGGAGCTCCTTTCCAGCCGCAGTGTGCCTGTGTTTTAAGTAAATTAATTATCTGAAACCCAGTCGGTTTAATTAAAGTTCGGTTTGTTTTGCTTTGCAATTTTGCATAGTATCTTCCTATTAGTCACTCTTCCACTGAGTGTTGTAGTTTATGATTACATTTTGCTCTTTGAATTTGTTGGGATTTAATTTCCACTTTTCCATTTTATTATATTTTATTTTATTTCGCACCACATGGTCACAATATTCTTTTTAAAAAGATGGACCTCAAGTTTCACATTCACATATAGGATACAAAGAATTCAGAAACACAAACAACTGTTCTCAGTGGTGCGTGAAATGATGATAACTTTGACATGAGGAAAGCACAAAAGAATTCATAAAAAGATGCAGAAGACATCAATAAATGTCATAACAGCCGTGCTCAAAGCTTTTTGCTCAGAGGATTGGACATGTAAAATTATACTTGGCTGTGGGACAACAATGCACTTGGACATTTATTATTTAGATAATGACCTCATTTAACACATGGACACATCTACACAACAGTTTCGCAGCTAGCACACACAAACAAACAATAGCGCCAAGTTAACACAATGACCTTCTGATATTAACATTGACCTTTGAAAGCAATCTCTCCTCCCAGCATGCATCATCAGATCAATAAACATTGCTGCCAGGTGATGCTCAGAGCATTATCGGCCTGTTGCAGGCTCAGTGATATGGCACACACACGCCCAGGCAGACACACACATTCATGCACACACAGAAATGCAACAAAGCCCATGTCAAATGCTGAATGTCAAACCCATGTGCTGCACGTAGAATATGTGTTCTAGCAGTAATCATTGTCGTAGTACACACACTTCAATGCACACTACATTCAGCTTTGACTTATTGACCGTTACTAATTGTCAATCAGTGTCTTGTGTTATGTGTTTAAAAGCAATGAGTGCAAGTGAGAAAAGCAATTAACAGTTCCCAATCCCATCTTTCACTCACTTTCACAATACTGTCTCACGTTTCCATTCTTTTTCTCATTTCGCCTGCTCGTTTTGAATCTACGCTCCCACAGCATAAATGCAGGTGGCTCAGCCATGTCTCTGTTCTTGGTTCAACCTCCTTATCCAATCAGAAGCAGACCCCATTACCACACAGTTTCCCAGTCAATGATTTCTCATTTAGACCACACTCCCCAGATCCTCAGCTTATTGAGAGCTTGATGGATGACCTGTCGAATATGCACATTGTGTGTGTATGTGTGTGTGTGTGTGTGTGTGTGTGTGTGTGTGTGTGTGTGTGTGTGTGTGTGTGTGTGTGTGTGTGTGTGTGTGTCTGTCAGAGAGAGAGGGAGAGAGAGAGAGAGACAGAGACAGAGAGAGAGAGAGAAGACATAAGACGTGGAATGAGAAACTAGATTTAAAACGCCTTTGAGTCAAAGTCCCTCAGCTCTCCCATTCCTAAAAAGTTTAAATCTTTCCCTGTGACAGCATCTTTATCAAGTACTCATTTTGTAAAGAAGAAAGAGACTGTTTAAATATTTATCCATCCATTTGAATGTTTGTAATGTACAAATAATCTCACACAGAAACAATTTCCTGTTTTTCATCTTGCAAAGAATGCAGTATAAGTATTACATAAACTCTTTCCCTTGCTACTTTCTAACAAATCTCAACTGTCGTGAGTGGGACAGCTGGGTTGATCCATGGTCAATAACTCAGTGTCCAAGTGTACTGTCTTTTTTGTAGATGTCAGTCTTGGCAGCTTGGTGTCTGTTGACAGTTATTTGTAAGTTTTGCTACATCATGGCCAACATTAGCATTAACACCAGTTTACTTATCGGTCTAGAGGAAATAGTGCGAGTTAATCTTTAAATTTCAGTGAGTCTCCAGGAGTAACACAAGTGTGAACTCTTGTACCCAGCACATCTTTTCTTCTACTCGTTGCTAGTTAGCATGCTAATAAGCTACCCTGTCTTGTCAATTTCAAATATTGACACATTGTAGCCCCCAGTGTATCCTGAGGACATTGTGCTGCAAAGTGGGTGGATAAAACCTCTTAAAATGCAATGATGGACAAAGTCCTTGTCAAGCAACAATGTTCACCACCTGCTCCTGACAAGATGGTTTGGTGGCAAAGTAAATTTCCAAGTAGCCTCAATATTCGCCCAGTAGGCCACATATTTATTATCAGTATCAGTAAAAACAGCTCTACTGAATCCAGAGTATGAGTATGTTCTGTGGGCACAGAATTATGACATACTGTAGCTAGAGACACCAAAACAAGTTCTGCCAACTGAGCACACTTGCTACGATGTTGTTGAACACAATTTCCAGATCACATTTTCAGTCATTTTCTGGAAGACAGTAAAATATCAAATATAATGTGCTACACTACATTACCAGTGAGAGCGGTTGGCCTCTATCTGGTTTAATGGAGACAGCACAAATAAAGACGGCAGGGTGAATATCAAATTCCCAATTCAGTGAGATACGGCATCTCATATACTCCGCAGAGGCCGCATAAATCCTGTGATTACCTTGAAACTGCTGTGAAATTTGCTGAAAACGCTGTGTACGCAAAGAGACCACAAGAAGTATAACTAAGTGTCGCGGAGGTCTACTCATTTCCAAGGTTCTTTAATTGCAGAAACTTTCACATTCTGAAATGTTATTGCCAGTACACATGCATAGCAAGCATAACTGAAATGAGATACATCTCATTTCTCTTCATAAAAGCACAATCCCAAGCTCCAGTCACTTCCAACTGAACTCCAGGACCAACATGACAACTGAGAAGGTCAGAGGTCAGGGGTCGTTATGGATTGTTTCAGGTCATAGAAGATGGGTAAAGTCCCATGGGTTGCTCAAATGTCAGATGGATTCATGAAGTGTCATTAGAAATCAGTCAAGCTGTGGGAAAAGTGTGTTGACACTGTAACATTTGTGTTAATTACAGTATTTGTGTTGCCTTTTCCCCCTTGTGTGCACAGTGTGAGGAAGGCAGGGCTGTTAGTAGAGCTTTGCCATATCCCAGAACAGAGTGAAAACACATCCTCTGGTGCCACACAACATTTGATTTCCTGCTGTGATCGGCCATGTGATGTGGCCACAGCGCCACCCAGTGGTCATGATATGCCCCTGCAGCTAAACATTGCTGTGTGTACCATTTGTGTCAGTAGTTTTAAGGGTTAGAGGAGAAAGCTAATGGATGATGCTCAAGAAACATGCCCCAAACTCTGACATCACTTTTGAACTTCTTCACACTTGCTCATTAACCGTAATGCAGTTTACTGATTTTGATGAAAACTCAGAAAAACTTCAACAAATAAATCAATTTGAATGCATTTTTAATGTGGAAAGCAAATGATTGTTTATTGTCTCATCCAAATTGCCTCGCTCACAGTGCTAAAAAAATATATTTTTCTGCCAATATGTGGATTTCTTTATCTTTAAATTTACTTTAAAATTAGTCTGCCGTTTAGACAAGAGAACTTTCAGTGTCCCAGTTAACTCAGTTACATGGTTCTTTATTTACGTCTTTCAATTTGTTTTCAGTTCATGTTTCCTAGCAGTCTGGCACATGTGACATCCAGTTTTCACACGGTTGTCTCTACTTTCCAGTTTCAGTATCACACTGTAACATTTAATGTTTCTCTTATTAAGGTAATTTAATTTAAAAATGTTCAGCAATTTGATCGCAATAAAAGCTGACTGAAGGATAAATGTGTGGGATGCTGCTAAGAGACATACTTTCTCCACAGCGCTCTGTGGTACTGACTTGGAAAAGCTGCAGTGAAGTCTGTTGTGTGTGTATAAGACAGGACAGGACCTCAAACTGCACCAGCCCAAAGGAAAAAGGTCATGTGTATTGTTTGTGCGCGTGGTCTGGCCAGCTCTTTGAGATTATACTTGTTGGGACTTTGAAGTTATAGAAGCTGATGAACTTTTCAAGTTTTCAAAACTCGTATAAATATGTATGTGGGCGAGTTCCTCTCTATTCAGTTTCATTTCCTCCAGTTTTTCGAAAACCAAAATCACAGTGTTTCATGCATTTGAAAAAACATAAACACTGTGAAGCCCTGCAGACTGTGTGAAGAGTCAACCATCCACTCCAAGACTGTGCCAAAATCAGACAAGGTAACATCTCCCCCTACTGGTGACAAGTGGGACTACTTAAGTACAAAATTGGGGAAATATGCAAATTGACAACCAGTATAAAATTCCAGCGAAGTCTTGTTTCACACTTGTTTGAATCAGTTTGGATCTTAGCTTCATTCTGGAACCACTGAACATGATAGTTGCAATCCAGTCAAAGAGACATTTAAAATGTATCACTTTTTGTTTCTGTCTCTCAGTGAATCTCACTCCCCTGACCTTTCCTTCTTAATCCATTTCCTTTGCAGTCTCATATTGTTTGTCTAGCTACATGAGGCCATCAGAGTACATTAAACCTCCAGGGCAGCACTCACGGATGTTCTCCTGCTCAGGACATGTTTTTAAACTGTCTGCAGATTCCACTGCTTATCGCATGGCCTGGAGTAATACTAGGTGAAAAACAAGGAAATCAATAAATAACTAAAAATGAAAATTTCAGTGTCGTATATAATATGTGCAGTTTCCAAAAACAAATAAAAACTTTAAAAAGTCAACGTTCAAGCACTGAATGTCTCCTCCTTATTTAAACAATAATTTAGTCCCAGAATGAAAGTCATTGTTTCACAAACGCTTACTAGACCACACTGGACTGAATGCAGTGACACTGTTACACTGCTGTAATTCAAAGTTTCAACCACTGGAGGCCGACAGACATGGGACTCAACTGTAAACGAAACAAGTGGGCTATCAGAGCCTCATGGGAGTTGTTTTCAGGAAGACTGACAAAGGAAACATACACTGACATTCAAGTTAATATTACTGTACTCCCCTTGTAGCTGAGGCCTCCATTACAGCAGATTGTATCTGTTGGGTTCTGTTATTGATGTAATAAAGCATAATTTGTTACTAACAATTATCGCAGAGGTTATCATTTATACCTATAAAGTAGCAACGTCTTCCTCTATTCTATCTATAGTCATAAAGGCCCAATCTTTTCATCACATCTTGCATTTTAAACCTTGTTATATTCTACTTCAAATGTAAGGAAACCCTTTGCCCACTGGGTGGCAGTGTGTGTATACGGTACAACCTGAGGTGAGAATCTGTGCGAGCATTCTGTAATTTGACCCATCTCATATTCAGTCATCTGACACAGGCAATGATGAGAAGCCCTTGATCTCCAATACAAGCACTGATGTAAAATTATATAACAACTCAGACAGCTTGATATGAAGGGGAGAGGGGTGGAGGTGTGGGAAAAATTGGAAGGAGGGGGGGCTTCACAGTGCAGATCAAAGACAGAGGAAAAAAAAGGTGAGAGAATCTGATAAGCCAAAAGGCATAAGAAGAAAACCACACATGCAGCCATGTAGGGACATTTAGGGACATGGTATTTTTGGCTGAACTTCCAGACTTGACACTCATGTTAAAAATTACATGGGATCTCTGTCTTTGAATGCATGACGTCAAAAAACCCATTCTTTGGGTAATCCAAATTCAAATATAAAACAAGTAAAGCAATAGGATAACTACTCCAAATGTCATGTTTCACACCAAGCATTCACTTCCTGTAGTGTCACGGTAAAAGATTTGGTAGGTTTACCAAAGCACCTGTTGCTGAGGAGGGAAAAAGAGCGGAATCCAATTTTCTCCAGATATTACACTTCTTTGAACTAATTCAGCTGCTCAATAAGTTGCTCTCATGCTGAAATAGAAATGCAGCACAGAATTACCTTCTATTCATTTCTGAGAAAAAAAAAACATATCTCAAATGGATTTCATGAGGTATCAAGTGCACAATCCTGGTAGCATGTTACGCTGAGACATGATGGAGCCCTGAAAGCAAAGGCAGTTCAGGGTGTACTGAGCTGAGGAGATTTTTATTGACAAGTGTTTTGCCCCGTTGAGCTGATATTTCAAATACGGAGACCATGTAAGGTTGTGAGGCAGTCACTCATGAAAGCGTTGTGAAGCAAAGGGCAAGCTGTGAGCCAAAAGGCTGAGAATAACTCCTGTGTATTTGTGCAGTTGTGTGGGCTGCGAGTAAGAGAGAAGGTGAAGAGCCTCAGACACAATCAATAGACGAGAATGTGAGTCCGTCTCCCCGCATGTGTGCACAGGAGCAGTCGGTGAGGGGAGACCGCTGCGGAAGGGTGACTAATGATTTCAGTGAAATTAAATGTGCTCCAATCACTTAGAATAAAATCATCTTTCACAGAGTAGAAATATATTGATATTGATCTCGAAAAATTAAGCAGGATTGTTAAAAGTGTCTGGGCACAGTTGGAGTTTGTGTTTGAATCCCTATGTTGTGACACCAAACAGACGCTGGAGTGAACAAGGTCGACCTACAAGGAGAGACTGTGTGTGTTTTGGTGCAGTTTAGAGGCAGAGCGGGTGGCAATAGAGATTTACTGTGACATGCGCTTTAATATTTATAATCTTGGTTAAATATTGCTGCTGTGATCCAATGGTGAGGTGCTTTTTCTCTCCTGTGACTTACAACATGATGCCAGAGATGGAAACATTGCTTCCACTGCTCTAGCAGAGCCACACACTCCACGTTTAAAACGCTTTGTATATAACAGCACTGTACGTGAAGCGTGGCATTTCAACCTCCCAGAGGATTGCGGTCAAGTACACCTTGTTAAAACCATCCTGAGGGGGCTCATCATTTCATTGTCTACAAACAGAAACAAGACAAAGCACTTAGTGTGTGCTCCCAACATGTGGCAGTTTTTCCTGTGTGGCAACACCAGACAGCAGCTGTCACCTCTGACATCATCACCAAAGCACACTGGCCATTTTAGGTGGCAGTGCGCCCCCGCTGCGCTCTCAGAAACAACTCGGACAGATGGTATTCACAATTTGAAGAAGTGCGTATACACTTTGTTTCCCTCAGAAAACTAGATGGAATGGTGCTGAGTGTTGTTTGTTTGAGCTAAGTGGTTTGTGAATATGATTTACAGCCTTTTTAAGATCTGCCCAATTTAAATATAAACCAGTGTCTCTTTTTCTGTCAAACACAAACGCTCACACACAAACATAAGCATGCCATTGAAAAAAAGGAGACAGGCATGTTGAAAATCTTACAATGTATATAATTGACACAAGATTTCAGGTACAACAGCAAATGAGACATTTGTATTTTTCGACCTCTTTCTGGCATCTATCTTCACCATAAGCACAAACTCTCCATAGATTTCTGGTAACAACAAAACCAAAGAAAATAATAAAAACAAGAAAATTAAAAGTACTTTTTTTTTCCTCATAAATTGGCACCGTACAGAAATGCCTCCCATACTCAACACAGTGTAGAATAAAGCAGTTATTAAATGGTTGGATAATCAGCTATGCATTTTTTTTTAATTTGCCACCTAAAGTAATACATGAGGGCAGGATTGAGGTGCACACACTAATTTAATATCAGACCTTTCTCCTGCTTCCTCTCACACTCAGGGGCTTTTGTGTTTACACTGTTTCGCCGTGGTTGAAGAGGAGACATCTTGCTGGGCCATATCTATCTGCATACACACACCCCAATCAATAGTCGTTCCTGGAAGGTGTTGACTCACGCATCGATTGACCATCTTGTGATGTCTTTGTGCAGACAATGCCATTTATTGGCCTCATAAAAGTGCAGGTTTTTATAAAAGGGAGGGGGGCTTGAGCAACAAAT
>OMNW01008097.1:0-10691 GCA_900303245.1 Selene dorsalis
GTTTTCTGGTAGGCTGAAGAGGAAGTGGTTTTTGTTAGTTGTTTCACTTGCTGCTGTTTTCTTTCTGTCTTCACATGAACACAATACTACAGTTGAAATAACAGAGTTACATTAAAATACAGTAGAGCTGAATGTAAATCTCTATTAACTATATTCCTGCCGGTCAAAGGTCACAAAGCACAACATAAAATGACTCCCTTTACAACCCCTTACTCTAGATGTCTTTACTTCTGTTGTGACTTTATACTTGATAAATAAAGTTTCAACACTTGAGTAAGATCTTCAATGAGGATGATGAAGGGCTCACTGTTGTCTAAAGCAGTGGTTTTAGAGAATTAGTATAATAAGTTCTGCTGAATTTGTCTTGTTACAGAGAAAATGAAAAATAAGGATTCACATACAGTAAAACACAACCATCTTCCGTTCAGTACACACTGGACCTTGAATGTTGTGGTATGAGGCTGACTGTGGAGGGTGTAACTGCTGCTGTGTGTGTGTTACCATCAGACAACATTTCACCTGATGACGATGGCTTTAAAACAACAAGATGGAAACATTCTGCAACAGCCTCTCGTTGCATTTGCTGCTCAGAAAAAAACTGACACTGACTCTGATCTGATAACAATCAGAATGAATTAAATATAATTAAAAAGTTACACAAATGACACATAAAAACTCTCATCATTAATAAGCCTCTGTGAAGGAGAGACCTGGTTATAGGCGACAGCAACAACAACGAGCGACGCGACGTAAAACACAAATAAAAGCCAGTAAATGAGATTAGATCCCACTGAGCCCACTTGAATTTCCTTCAGTTTTGTGACACTGTGTGTGTGATAATGTGATTCATCATCAAGCTTCTTATCCTCTGACTCATTTAGCTGATTTCACCTCTGGGACGTTCTTTTAATATTTTTGTTTTAACAAAACCATATTATGTCATAATTCATGAAGAAAATAACTCCGGGTGTCATTGTGTGTGAGTGTGTGTGTGTGTGATTGAGTGAATGAGTGTTTTTTCTTCCCAGGGCTGACTCATCCACCTCTCTGTGTTTACTTATTTAGGCCAGCGAAGTGCTCTGGAAAATATGCATCGTTATAACTGTCTCTTTGTGAAGCACCAGACCTCTGCAATATTTCTCACCTAGGTGTGTGTGTGCCGATGCCAGAGCAGGAGCTGCATCAGTTAACCCTCAGCTGGCCGGACAGCAGACAGCAGCAGCAGCAGTGTGTGTGTGTGCGTGTATGAGGAGAAAAGCTGTGGGAAATCTCAGGTGGCTTTTCGAGCAAACTTTATATTTGAGAGCAGACGTTCGCTCACCGTGTGGGACACAGAGGCTCCTCCTCCTTTACCTCGGCCTGGACTTCGGCTGTCAGTCGGACTGTGGAGATGTTTTTGTGTTGTCTTGTGCGTTAGCGCTGTTCGCCAGGCAACACCTGGCAACCACAACACACAGCTCAAGTTCAGCCAAGAGTGTGTTTTGTTGCTGCAGCTACAGACGTCTCAACCCCGACTTACCAAACAGGCATGATCAGTGAATTGAATTTTAATTTGGCGGTATGAGGCAGTTTCCTGTGTGTGTGACTTTCTCTGAGGGGGTCAGCAGATCCTTCAGGCCTCGTCTGTGAGGGGGTTATGTCCAGTATGAAGCAGCCTTTTAACACTGTCTGTTTCTGTTTTTTCTTCTTTTCCAAAATAAAACAACACACACTCACACAAACACACACACACAGACACAGGGGGAAAAGGAAGAGGCTGCTGAATGATACGGGATGGAAAGGTGTGAGAGAGCCCCTTTACATTTATGGCCTCTGTAGAACTGGAGGAAGTGGTGTAGTAAAGTGGAGTCACGCTCCAAAGCCCTCACTCAATTCCAAGTACATCACAGACAGTGGATTCAGAGGCGACGGGAACACACACACACACACACACACACACACACACACACACACAAGGAGGCTCAGATCTGAAAGACAAAACCTTTGGCACGTAAAACGCTGAGTACTGTAAGAGGAGTGAGGGCTCAGAGGCCGGTGGCTGCGTATTAACAGTTATCATCAGAGAGGCTGCAGTCCTGACAGGAAACATCCCAGCATCACAGAGGGTCATCTCATCAGTGTAGAGATAGAGAGAAAAGAAAAAACATCATATAAAACGTTACATATTTGTATCAAGATTTGGCCGTTTTAAATCTGTCAGAGAAACACAGTGGGAGTAAAGTTTGTTTTCCACTGATGAAGGTAAAAGACAGAAAATTGCTAATTTTCTTTGTTTATAAAAAGCTGCAATTAAATCCTAGCCTATTTCTACATTCTCCATACAATATTGCAGTATTATGGATTTATTCAGGCATATTCACCATTTAAACTGTTGTCTGTCTTAGTAAATTAGCAAAAATGTGACAGGTTTTGTTGTAGAAATGAAGAATGCAGCTGATAACTGTAGACGGGATGTGTTCAATAGATACAGCTCAGTCAGAAACAGAATTTCCCCCAGAAATAAATGCACAACAGAAGAAAATATAAGTGAAGTATTTCAAACAATCCAAGAGTGCAGGTCAGCAGAGGCTCAGAGCATTTAAAGCTACAGCATCACTGTGAAGCACAAAACTGTAGTTAAAGCACTAAAACTCAAAGGACCTGTTAGACTGGACTCTATTGATCTGATGTATCACTGTATCATATCAGAGGATTATTTCTGATGCGTGGAGCAAAGTAGAGCTCATTCATCTGCTTCACGAACCTTTGGAGAGTAAAAAAACACTTAGATGTAGAGCTGGAGGATAAAGAACGGCAGTGAAGCACTTGATTATATTTTCTTAGGTGATTCCACTGGTCTTGATTTCACCAACTCATCATGGTTTTTGTTTTTTAACAAGACCTTCATCTCTGTGTTGATTTTCATTTTTCAACTTTTTGCATCTGTTGATATTTGGCCATTTTCAATATTTGAAATATTCTATTGAAACATTTCATTGTCGTTTCTTATCAAAAAAGGATTGATAAGTATAAATGGTAACATACTAATAAAATATGTAAAAATGCTGAGTTTCCTCCATCACAGAGGAACAAAGGCGAAGCAGCAGGACGAAGATCCAGTGTCTCTCTCCTCACTCACCTCTCTGTGTCACTGTACATCACACTGACACACTGATTTTCTGCTACCAGCTACGAGTTGTTTGAGCCGAGTCACCTGATGTTTGATATCAGCTCTCCACCAGGCCAGAATATGTAATATTAGGACCTGGGTGGGAGACCTGCAGGCCCATTATGCAAATGTGGCCATCACTTGTAGGGCTGTCCACACTTTGGCACAAGAGGAACACAGAGTCTGCCCTAATGGCCCATGCTCAGTAAACACTCTCCCTCTGCCATGTGGATTAGAGACAACAAAAGATTAGCACTATTTGCAAATATACAGCTGAGTTCAAAGGCTCTCTCTCTCCTCTCGCTTCCCTTCTTTTGTCTGAACACACAGCTTTGAGTGAGAATGGCATCAAATGCTACACACAGATTTTTTTTAGGTATTAATCTGTAAATCCCAAATTTAACACTGGCAACAAATGAGTGCAGGAGAGTCTGTCAAAGCTGTGAAAACGTGGACTGTTGGTGGTTCAGAAAAACACATCTCACGTTAAAAAGTTGATTTAGAATAATAAAATCAGTTAAAGTGTGTAGAAAGGTGTTGGTGTTGTGAGTGGGCGGCGTTTACAGACGTTGAACCCGCTCAGAGAGGCGAGGTGAGCGCGCACAGGCCACGCCCCGCATCCCCATGAGGTCCCTGGGGGCCCTTAAATGATGAGGCCTCAGGGGCTTAGAAACCAGTGTCGCTCACCTCTATTAGCGGCTGTGCGTGTGTGTGTGTATAGTCAGTGAGAACCCGCACCAAACGTCTTTGGATTCAGGCCGAAACTGCTCTAACACTGTGGAAATATGACTTCATCCAACCCCGACCAGCGCCTGGAGCATCTCCTCAGCGCCGTGGAGAGCGAGTTCCAGAAGGGCAGCGAGAAGGGAGACGCCTCGGAGAGGGATATTAAACTGACGCTGGAGGACGCGGACTTATGGAACAAGTTCAAAGAGTTGACCAACGAGATGATTGTCACCAAAACGGGAAGGTAAGTTCCAGAGAGCAGCGTCCGAGCTTTGCGCGCACTTTACGCACGGGTTCAAACTGAGTTAGTTTGGAAAAATGTGTTTGATTTGAAAGAACGGAGACACATTTTTTCTTTTTCTTTTCTTTTTTAAATTCAATATGAACCAGTCTGTCTCTCATCCACATGTAGTCTGTCAGAGGAGCTGCTCCTGGGGCCTAACAGGCCTTGGGAAGTTTACAGACATGGAGCCTGTGTAATTTCACTGAGCTTGAACAAAAATCTAAGAAAAAGCCTCCTGCACAAATTCTTACCAACTTCTTCTTCTTCTTCTCTGCAGGAGGATGTTTCCGGTGCTGAGGGCCAGCGTCACCGGCCTGGACCCAAACGCCATGTACTCTGTGCTGCTGGATTTCGTAGCCGCGGACAACAACCGCTGGAAATACGTGAACGGGGAGTGGGTCCCCGGTGGCAAACCGGAGCCCCAGAGCCCCAGCTGCGTCTACATCCACCCGGACTCCCCCAACTTCGGAGCGCATTGGATGAAAGCCCCCGTTTCCTTCAGCAAAGTCAAACTCTCCAACAAACTGAACGGAGGCGGACAGGTGAGCAGACTGAAGGCCTGAAGCTGCTCCAGTGACTGGGCCAGTTATTTGGTCTCTGTTATATTTTAACAGTAAAATAAATCACTCACTGGTTTCCACATTCAACTTCTGAATGTTCTGAGACAAGATGAAATAATGTGGATCTTTTCTATCACTTGGATATGAGTGATTTTTGTCTAAATCCATGTAATATTACTGCTGTATTGGACTATATCCAGAGACAGATAGATAATAATAATAATGTGTGTGTGTGTGTGTGTTTTATAGATCATGCTGAATTCTCTGCACAAGTATGAGCCGCGGATACACATCGTGAAGGTGGGAGGGATCCAGAAGATGATCAGCAGCCAGTCTTTCCCCGAAACACAGTTCATCGCCGTCACCGCTTACCAGAATGAAGAGGTCAGTGGTGCTTCTGAACTCACACAAACTCTGTTTTATCTCTCTGTTTTATTTATTTATGTTATATTGATTTTCATTGATTGCGATGCTGACAGCTGCTGTCACCTCCTGCCCACAGATCACTGCTCTGAAGATAAAACATAATCCCTTTGCTAAAGCCTTCCTGGACGCTAAAGAAAGGTACATACTCATGCTCAAAGGATCAGGTCAGGATGGAGTTAGTGATCTCTAACAGTGCAGAGTCTAACGTCGTTGTTTGTGTTTACAGGAGCGACCATAAAGATGTCCCCGATCACAGTGCAGACAGTCAACAGTCTGGCTACTCTCAGCGTGAGTTTCCTCCATTTCTACTAGAAACTTCTACCTGAATAGTGAAAGTGGAGAACTTCCACAGCTGCTGATACACAGCACCAGGAGCTCAGTGTGACCTGATTGTGTCCGTTCACTTCCACAGTTGGAGGTTGGTTCCTCCCGGGCCAGAGTCCCATCTGCCCCAGCAGCAGCCCTCCTCAGTTCAGCAGCACAGCGGGCCACTCCTCCGGCTCTTACTGCGAGCGCTACTCCAGCCTGAGGAGCCACAGGACCGCCCCGTACCCCAGCCACTACCCCCACCGCACCGCCAGCACCAGTAAGACCACACTCATGTTTCATACAGTAATTGTATTTAATGTTTAGTGTTAGGATGTTGAATAAAGAAGGAGCAGTTGGTAACGTGGTCTGTGGCTCGCTTTCAGACACCTACATGGACAACACTTCAGGTTCTCTGCCCGCTCATGACAGCTGGTCTGCTCTTCAGATCCCCAACTCCACAGGCATGGGCACTTTGTCCCACAGTACCAACTCCACATCTAACTCCAGGTGAGCCTCCCCACCACGTGTACTTCACAAAGCAACACACGTTTATCATTAGAAAGGTGCAAAGTGGCTGCACTGAATCCAACTGACTAACCCTTTCCTCTCTGTCATCCACAGTCAGTACCCCAGTCTATGGTCAGTAGCCAGCACCACCCTCACCCCTTCAGGCTCAGCCTCAGGCTCCATACCTGGAGGTCTGACCTCCCAGTTCCTGAGGGGCTCCTCTTACACAGGCCTGACCTCCTCGCTGCCTGTCTCCTCGCCTTCCTCCATGTACGACCCCAGCCTGGGCGAGGTCGGAGTCGGGGAGGCCCAGTTCGAGAGCTCAATTGCCAGGCTGACCGCATCCTGGACGCCTGTGGCTCAGAGCTACTGAGCGGCCGAAGACACAGCTCTTGCCGTTCAGCCGTCGTCACCTCTGAAAGGCTCTGAGGGTTTAGGAGCAGGACTAAAGACACAAAGAGAAGTCCTGGCGAGGACGTGGAAATGTCACAAGACCTGCAAAGACACATCTCGGCTCCTCCTTGTGAAAAAGCGAATCGATCGTTTATTTATCCCACAGCCTCTAATTTAACAAAAAATGCAAAGTTAGATCCTCTTCTTGACTGATACCGATGTGCAGAGACAGAACTTGAAAGACAATCATCTTCCTCCATGTTGGACAATATCACAATAGAGTAATAAGCCTTAGAATAGCTGCATGGTCAGACCTCTTCCTTTGCTCTTAGTAAGTCCCAACATGCTTATTACACATTTATAACATGTTTATTACTCTTTTTTTTTTTTACCTTTAAAACTCCACACAACCACCACAAACCAAACAACATTTGTTTTTAGAACCATTAAAACTATAAGATGATAAATTTCTGCTAACATAAATGTGTATATGTGTGTATATAGAATAAATTAACGTCCAGTGTTTTCCATATAAATGTGCCTTTTTTTTCTCCTCTGGTTGCAATACAAATGTTCTGAGATTTGACTGAGAGTCACAAGTGCCTTCTGTTCCCTGGCAGTGGTCTCCCCCCTCTGCACAAACACATGTACATAAACTTATGTATTTGTATTCAAACTCACTGTGAGTTTTATTTATGTCATTTAATAATAAATTAAATATGTTTGTTTTCTCAAACTGGGTTTCATTTTGAGTGGTTTGTAGAAACTTTGATGATTCAGCTCTTTTATTGCAACCGAGCCTGTCATATAGACAATAAAGTCATATCATCTACCAAAAGGCAAACAAGGGCCAAGTGCTTTCATTAATAAAGGGTTAAGCAAGAGACATGAAAAATTTCATGTGTCGTTTTGAAACCCGTGGCCGAGTCCTGAGGTGAAACTCTCACTTTGCCCTCATGCATCAAACCTCGATCATCAGATTTTTTGGCTGCGGTTCTACGAGCTTTCTTTAAATAACAGCGTCCGCACAGCTGCTCTAAGTGAATGTGGCTTCTTTGACGGGCAGCCCAAGTGACGAGGTGACGGAGAAGTGTCCACTTTCAGATCCAGTCCGGGGTACTTTTCCATCACTGGCACCCTTTCGTTACAATCTGCGTTGTGGTGCGACATACGGCTAACACATTCAGATCTGCATGAGAGGACGGTCAAAGGTCCCGAACGCAGACCCCAAATACTCACAACTCAGATTAAAGACATAAAAAATAAATCAATAACATGCATGTGAGTTCTGTTTCCCCCCCCCAAGGCATTTTTAACAGGAACATGGCCCACACAAACCAAACTCATCTCACTTTAACAACAACAGAGAGGATGAGGAGGAGTTTCTACCGTCAGGCCTTCGCTTGCTCAACTCGGAGCAGCAACTTTTTAACTTCTGGACTCTCAACATTTGCACACTTTCACTTTTTGCACATATTATCGGATAGTACTTTATATTTATACAACACTGTGCTATTTTCATATTCATATATCTCATATTCTTAAATCTTACACAGTTTTTTTTTATTGTATTATTTCTTGAAGCAGACACAACAACACGTTTCACTGTGCATAATTGTGTATGTGACAAATAAATCTTATCTTATGTTAATTTGCTTGTCAAGCAGAACATGTTGTAATAATACTAATAGTGTTTGTGTTTTATTATTGGTTGAACCAACAGATCTTTTGTTTTATCCACAATATGTTTATGGATTTTTTTTTCAAAGCAGCAGCAACAAAGCTCAACATAAGTCAACATGAATAATTACAGTTTAAAGTGGATAGTAAAGAAAAATGTATACAATTAAAATACAAGCAATGAAAACGTATATATTTTTGACTTTTGCCCTCTTTTTACGAAGTAAAATTAAATGAAATAATCTTTCAAAGAAAAAATAACAATCCTGCAGAAGAAGTCACAGATTTTAGTTTTTAATTTGAGGTGTTTTCATCATTATTTTATTTTTGTTCTCATTATTATTATTTTTTTAATTTTACCTAAGCTGACTCAGGACCCCAATTTAGCACTAAAGACAGTTTTTTTATTTATCATTATTTAAATGTACAACAACATCAAATTCATTGTACACAGATAAAATAAAAGTAATAACAAACTTAGAACAATTTTAAAGCAGACAAAGCCGCATTTGCAGTATCGAGCTTGAATATAGTTCCAGTGTAAGTGGACCTGAGCTGCTTCAGCTCTGCCTCATACCTGAGGCCAGTGACTTGGCCGTACACTCATGATGTCAGTGGTGTGATGTGTGTCAGCCCCTGAAGAGGTTCGGCCCCTGAAGAGTGATGGAGTGGTCCTCACCCAGGTGCAAATGAATACTGAAGGGTCACGGGGCCACGGGCAAATAGTAATGAAGCAACAATGTGACCTGCAGCTGGCGGGGGCCAAACGGAGCAATGAAACGCTGACAAACCCCCCAGATCCTCCACTTTACTGCTTTTCAGGAATTTGTCTCTGTTACTGGAACAAAATACAGTCGCTGTCTTTGTCCAAGCTGTACAGTCACATGAGGACTGGATGTTCACATGAGTAAATAAACACAGATCATTTAGGTTTTACAGTGTATCATGCATCAGTGTCTCCTCCCTGCATGTCAATTACACACAGTGACGAAATATGTAATATATAATATCTAACATGACATTGTTTCAGTAAATTGGATGTATAATTTCTACAAATTTGTTTTTATTTGATGTGCTCACGCTGTTTATTTCACGATTGGGCATCGGTAACATGTGCATATATTTCATTTGTGTACAGGTGCTTAGAACAAATCTACCTCTGTCTCCAGGTCCCCTCAGGTCTGTGGAGTGATTTACCTACTTTTAGTTTGTTGTTTTGGTTCACTTTCACTGCTCCTCTTCTGTAACCATGGGCAACAGCAGGGACATAAAAAAAGGACTAAAATAGACATAGGAACCTTATCAGCCCTAGGTTATCATTAATATGATAACACACAGGCCTACACACATACACAAGCATCTTATATTTATTATAAAATATATGTATTAACTTGTTTTTGTTCAAGCAATATCCTGTGATGCTCGAATGCTTTAATATAATCTCTCATCTCTGTTATGAAAAAAACAGTTCTAGCTGTTGAATAAACACAACACACAGGTAAGTAACAATATTAAAATACACAGTTGACATCAAATAGATGACTTAGAATTCCAGCAGTTGAAGTTCATCCTAACAGTATTTAGACACAGTGATGAGGCCAGTGTACCTCCTGTGGTAGATGTATTTTCTTCCTCTGGCCACTAGGGGGCAGAGGAACAAGTAATGACCATAATGTTGCTGTACAATATTTATGGCTTTATTGGCAAACGAGCAACATTAATACTAACTCCAAATCATAATTCTGACCAGCTCATGAATTTAATCCTGCCTGGCTATTCAGACGCTAAATGTTACTATGCTCTCCAACAAGCACCTCAGTGCAAATGACTGATGATTCCAAAACTAAGTACAACTACTACTTTCTGTTCATTAGACCTTTTCCTTCTTTTTATTTTTTTAATTAATTGAAGCTTTGTGTATTTGAAAAATACCCAAGTGGCATCTAATGTGTTGAGTGATTACTCTGATGATCACGAATATGAAGTCTCATCACCTCAGCAGTTCATGTAAATACATGTGTGTGTGATTCTGTAGTTTGAAACATGATGGAAAGAGAATATATCACATGTTTGAGGAGAGAGAAGAGCAGGTTAACATCATGTTTACAAGAGCATGATACAGTCATTTGTTTTAACATTTACATGTACACACAGCAGCACTATAATCCAACTGAGTTTACTCTCTTCGTATTTGAATTACCTGTTAATATCATATCAGTAATCAGTAGTTACATTACTTTGATACTAGCCTGCACATAGTGAAGAGTGATATTGGGCCATTGTGATAATGCACTAGTAGGTCTACAGTCTCTACCAGATATACTCACTCACTGTGTTCGGTCTTTATTGTGTATCTGTGTGTGTGTGTGTGTGTGTGTGTGTGAGATGACCTGTTTATGAGCAGTTATCCAGACTTGCTGAGGAGGATGTTTGCTGATGGTCTTTGCTCAGTCTGGAGTGGTAAACAGGTCCTGCTGGGCTCAGGGCCATCTCTGCCCACTCAGTTATGGCATGTCTGTGTGTGTCCATGTATGTGTGTGTGTGTGTGTGTGTGTGTTGATTTGAGGACCCTGTGCTGACTGAAGTCTTTGTCCTTCAAGATGGTTGATCCACTCTGCACACTCCAGCCTGCAGCCTGTGTTGGCCTTCACTAATTGAC
>OMNW01008099.1:0-14071 GCA_900303245.1 Selene dorsalis
TAAGAGTATAAAAGCGAAAGAAGCATCAAACAGAATGAATTACAGGTCTGAAACATATATCTTTATGGTAAAGGAAGATCCTATAGCACAGCAGCAGGTGGAGTATGTGGTGTTCAGCCGATGCCAGGCCGGTCACACGCTGTTCCTCTGAGATAGTCAATGAAATTCAAAAAGGCTGCGACGACTGTGTGAGAGGGAACAAACATGAATATTAAAGGCACATAAAATTAAAGTCACAGTGACGAGACATTCATTATATAAGCATCTGTGGCTCTTTAAACTTTGTTGTTGTAAGTGGAGACTTGCCGTTGACACTGACACCGATCCCAGCAGAGAGTTTTATACACAAAGATCCGAAGAATGCAGATCAGTTTATGGTTTATTAAAGAAAGAGCTGACCTTACAAGGTCACACATGTTCTAACCAAACCTCTGTAGGAAATGCTCAACCTGCTCTGGCATCATTTTCACTTTGTGCTCGTTCTTACTGCTGTATGAGTTCACTGTGATCTTCAGCATTTCCAAATGTGTCTGTGTGTATACATGTCTTCAAATGATCCCTTTACTGTCCACCCTAAAAACCCAGATATTGTCTGATGGTCAGTGTTCTACCTTAAGTCCATGCAGAGCTCAAAACATAAGTGCAGTCTATCAACTCAATGTTGTTAATCATGCTGCAGTGCAACTGAACTGTTTTACTTTGATTTACAAAAACAGTGTGCAGCAATGCAGCCACAGACACTTAAATTATCCATTACTTCATTTAACAGCAATGAGACTCAAGGAACTTCCACTGCACAGAAAAAAACAACAACCATGTGTGTGTGTGTGTGTGTGTGGCAAAACTGTTTGAAGAGCGGTGATTCACCTGACCCTGTAGCCTGCAGCTGTTTCTCCTCACTGTTGTGCTTCAAAAACAAACCCAAGGAAAGACAATTACATAGCAGGAATCGGAACTGAAATAATATCCAGTGACATAAAACATTCCAGGTGAAGGTATGGCTTCCTGTTTAGCTTTGCCTTGACCTTGCAGGATACAATGACTGTTTTGGTCTGAGCAGGGACAGAGCTGTCATTCTCACTGAGTCTGATCCCATGGTCATAACTGTGCACTAGCAAGATAATGACACATAAAGACTCCAGTTTTTAAGCCAACATGAGCTAAGGCAGTACTGCATCTTCATATATAATTGATAAAAAATAAGCCCTGACTTTGCACATAAGCAAATAAGCATGGTCTCTATTACTTAATATCCTTTGAACAATAAGCTCGGCAGCATTCTAGTCGCCCCTTAGAGCACCACAATGGTGTGAGACGGTTATTTAGTTACATTATTGCTTACTTTCCTATGTAGAAGAAACATTGCTGTTGGTGAACACAGGAATGAAGTCTGATGCTGAACTCACAGAGTTAACAAGCTTAAATGTAGGGTTGAAGATCCTGGAAAAACTGTTCCAGCAGGCCACATTTTCAAAAGACACAAGTCAGAAGTCCAAGCCCCTTTCCTCAGACTTGTCGAAAGCCACGCCTCCAGAGCGCAGGAATGCTCCGCATTGGGTCGCTTTGCAAAGGCGACTACTTTGCGATACTGTCGCGTGTTGCGGGGCTTCACTGCACAGCATCACTAACTTTCCTCCAGCTTTTTCTCATGGCTCATTCATGTGAATGAAAACATCTAACATCATAATAAACCATCCAGCATCCAGCTCAGAGCTACATTACCACCTACATGACTCCAGTGTGCTACATTGGATTACTGGTGTTGTCTTTTCCACGTTGTAACTCATTGAAGACTCTGAGCACGCAATTAGTTCGTGAGGTACGCACAGAGGCAGGAGGGAGGGACAGATTTGGCAGTTTGATTGACACATCACAATCCAATTGACTTGAACATGGCGTTGAAAATGATTGGATGGTGTTTTTCCAGGATTGTAGGTAATTTTTGATTTTTGTGAAAAGGCATTTAATTAATTGGTTGCAGTCGAGGTGTGAAGAGGTTTTCAAGCAATTCAGCAAAAAATGCTCCAGAAATAGATCTCCCACCCCACCTTTAACTCTGGTCACTACCATGTATTTTCTTCTACTGAAGTGATTATTCTAACCAGCTGGTCCTGTCTCATCACTTTCCAACAACAACCCGCTGTAGCCTCATCTGGCCCGGACACATATCAGTGATCAGAGAGCAGAACATATGTCTTATTTCATAAAGACAATGATGGTAATATGACAATCACCATTACCTGCTCTTAACAAGTAACCACTTTTGTCTGCATATAAAAATTACCAATAGCAATTTTGAACAAAAATACAGGGGCATCTCAAGAAAGTAGAATATGATGGAGGTCAGCAGTCTTCCCCATGACAGTGTAGCTACTGAACCAGAGTAAGAGACCGTATAAAGGCTCAGGAAACCTATGCATGTGTTTGGAGTTGATCAGCTGATTAGAGTGTGACATCATTTTTGGGTTTTCATTAAATTTAAGCTATGATCATTACAATGAAAAGAAATAAAGTCAGTCTGTCAGTCTGTGTGTAATAATGTAATATATGAGTTTCACTATTTGAATTGAACTACTGAAATAAATGTACTTTTCCATGATATTCTCATTTATTGAGATGCTCCTGTGTGTCTTTGAGGGCAGCACAGTGGTTAGTACTCCAACCTTTCAGCAGTTACATTCTGAGTTTCATTCCCGGAGGGAGTTTGCATGTTTTCTCCGTGTCTGTGTAGGGTTTTCTCCAGGTTCTCCAGCTTCCTCCCACAGTCCAAACACATGCACTAGATTGGTTTTTAACTCTAAATCTCCTGTAGTGAATGCATTTGAGTGTGTCTGTGTTATTTGTCTCTATGATAGACTGGTGACCTGTCCAAGTGTCAGCTGGGATTAACTCCAGACTCCAGATTCCAGCAGTACAGCCAATAGATGGATGGATATCTCTATGTACTTGCTAAACACTGACAGACAAAACAAATACAAAAGGTTTACATATAAGATTGTATATAAAATATCAGTAAATAGAGATTAATGCAGTTACTGTTGGATTTTCTCTCGTGTGGGTTGGTGAAGGGTCATCATTAACACATCTTCTCCCAAAACACAACGCCATACTTTATCAGGGTAAACACTCCCTGTCTGGGAGTGTGACTGCAGTTCTCCACTGCAGGTCACTGAACAGTCCCAGTTGTGCAGGCGGGGTTAAGTGTGTTGCTCAGAGGCTCCTTGAAGCCTTGTTAATTTTTGAGAGAGAGGTAAATATTTTACTTTCCCTCCCCTTCTCGAATGATCTCTGTCAAAATCTGATACATAAACCAATATTTAAAAGACAAGGTGCCTACAATGGCTTATTTTATTTATTTTTGTTGTTTCAAATCCCTTGTTTGAGGAACTTTTGCTTCAGGATTACAGTAGCTAGATTAGGGGAAAGTGTTGGACTAATACAGAACACGCTGACTGAAAGTTTATCCCTAAATGAAGATAAGAGGAGCTGCAGCAGGGCTTACAACTGTAATCATAAACAACATAATGAGTGCTTTTCTTGTACCAAACATTCTGGCGTCCGTTAAAAGCTGTCATCTGAACTACATATTTTTTTTTTTTACTTGTTTATTTGTTTATTTTGCTGCTTTCAGATGAGTCGGCACTTCTGAAACGTGGGATATTGAACCACTTCATCCTCTTAAGTTATTGACAGATGTGTTGTTTGTCAACTTAGCCAAGGGACTGTGTGTGTGCATAGTTCTGTCCCACCCACAGATTTATTTACAGCTTTGAGAGATAGGGCTCAGAATTGCTGTGTGGTTAATGTTTCAGACAGGGGAGGTTGAAAGATGCCATGAAGAGACTGGAACTGCATTACCCACTGTGCATGCCACTGTAAGGTAAACTCCCCAGGATCCCTGTTAGTCACTGAGGCCATGATATGTTCTGCTGGGTGCCCGGGAGGGGGGCCGTGCCACGCGGGTAATGCGTTTGCCTGTCAGGTGGCTTGTGGTGAGAGCTAATCCTGTTGAAAATAGAAATGTTTTCTGCCTTGGGATGGAGGGAAGGGTGCAAGAGTGATGCGACCGGCCCCAAGGAGTCAGTCATCCATGTGCACAAGGAGAGATAGCCTAATCTTGTCACAGACACAGGGGGGAAAAATGCAAGTCCCAAGCTATCAGTAGCAAAGACTTATGCTTATGGAGATGATTTGTAAAATCATGCTAGCACATGATAGAAACAGTTTTTTTTTTCTTCCCAGAGGCTTTGCTGCTGTTGATCCATAATTCACTTATGCATACATTTATTTCATGTTATATCATACACTTACCCTTGAAATTACTTTTCGGTAAGCTCGTTGGCAGGACACCCACTGTCTATCATGCTCTAGTTTTCCACTTGGTTTGGTTCCGCATTTTAAATGTTTAAATGTTAAATGTTGTGCAGATGGTGTTTATCAATGACTCATCTTCTCTCTCCCCAGTACCCACTTACATATGGGGTTCAGTTTCTAGTAGATCTAATTGTGTGTGCTTTTGTTTTGTTTTTCTTTTTTGTCTGTAGATATCCCATAGTCGTTGAAGGAAAAAAAAATCTGTTTCCAGGTTATTCTGCGGTTATTACACCGCTCTATTAAATGCTGTATTATGACTGGTCAATCATTGCATTCGAAGGTCTGTGATTTTCTGTACAACAGGCTGTTATTGGGGATGATTAGGCTTGTTCAACTGCTTTTTTTTTTTTCCTCCAGAGGCAATTTTTAGATCAGTAAGATTATTTCACTAGTATGGTTTGCCTCGGGTTCTAGCCATTCTGTCAGGGTTTATTTCTTTATCATAACCTACTCACTCTATGTTATCCTTTACTTATTATTACATCCTCTATAACTTTGTATGTGTCTCAGCTGTATTTCACAGAGCATGTGGTAGCTGCTTGCTACTCTGCATACTGTAGTAGGGGTAGGGCAGCAGCAGCAGTGGAGGTAACAGAGATATTCTCTAAGGTCCCATCAGTGTGACAGAGTGGCAGGAATAATTTTGCAAGCCCGAGCTGACGGCTTTCAAGTGGGGGAAACAATGGGCCAATTCCCTTATCAGGCTCTGCTTCATTCTTAAAATACCCAGCAGCAATTTTGATGGGAGAGCTGACTTCCAGGTTTCACTCAAATAGCTTCTTATGCATTATCAGA
Source organism: Selene dorsalis (assembly GCA_900303245.1). Taxonomy (NCBI): domain Eukaryota; kingdom Metazoa; phylum Chordata; class Actinopteri; order Carangiformes; family Carangidae; genus Selene; species Selene dorsalis. Next base: position 5,170 of record OMNW01008099.1, read on the forward strand.
GGGAAGCCAAGCATAATATGTTTGCTGTTTCAGCAGCATGTGACGCAGTCAGTGCACGAACACAGCTGTGCAAATTCTTTAGTCAGAGTAACACAGTATCTCACATTGGATCACATAATGAGCAATCATCATGGTACTGTAGAAGTAAATAATTGTGTGTATATAAAAAAAAAGACTGTAGCATGTCCCAATTCTGTGTCCTTAAGAGGGCTAAATAGACAGAGACTGTGAAGGCCAAACCAATATCAAACAGTCTGGCCTCTTTATCCTCAGCCAATGTTCAGTCTGCTTTAGTCTTTTTTAGAAAAGTGATTTATCACTCGTGCTCAATGAATCTTGGGATATAATGGCATTTCACATTTCTCAGCTGCCTTTGAAGCAACCTGTTAAATGGGACAGCTGTGCCGTGCCACTGTGACGCAATCAGTCTTTAAATGCAGCCTTCCAAACTTCAGACACTGCTATGGTTTCCTCTATGTGTGTTGGACTGTATCGTCTACCACTGTTGAGTAACTGTGAAATAAAAAATATAAAAGGACAGGTAAATAACACAGAACCTATTTTCTTGGTTTGAAGCCATTTGGAAAGCAGGAAACATAAAAAAAACAAAACAAATGTCAACCAGTTGGTTAATGTTCCAACAGCAAGGCGACCAACCAAACAAGACACCAACAAGGTTTTATAAAATAACTGTGGACATGAACTACGATATGTTTTAAGATACAAAACAAAAACACATGTTCACAGATAATACTGTAGCTTCCTTGTATTATATTTCCTTGTTAGTGTTAGTTTCTGAATGATGCAACAGTTTCTTTATGATTTGTAGTGAGGGGATTTTAGAAATAGCAAGTTTCCCAGGTCTTTTCTGTCCTCAAACAGTAAAAAAAAGAACTCAAAGGAACTCAGTGTTCAAGGACAGAGTGTAGGAGCTGCCAACTTGTTAGTATCTGTGTGTGCTTAAGGGGACAGGTAGCTTGTTTGCTGCCCATAAGTACAGTTGAACACTGATGTAGTAGCTGTTGCATAGTGTGGTTTCTTTCCTCCTATTGCTCGACACAGTATAACCCACAATGCTAGACTTAAATGTATGTAGGTTTGTTCATTGCAGTTTGTAAACACAACATTCAAACTGAGCCCCTCCTCTCGGGCTTCACTGCCTCGCCCCCTGCCCCTGACAGCAGTTGTCAGGACCTACCAGTTTTCCTCTGCTGTACATATGGAACCCTTCTCCACTTGGCCTTCAAAGTTCTCCTTTGAATATTTGCTACAACAACCAAGATAGCAACCAGACGCCGCCAAGCCAGGAGAAATGGCGGAGCTGGAGCATCAGGCCCATAACCACCCGTTGCTGCTGGGTATGGGCCTGATGCTCCAGTGCCTCACTCAGACTGTATTTCCTTTTCTTTGCTGGTGAGTGTGTATCCGCCATTTCTCCTGGAGAAATCGCCCAACTTCACCTGCATAGGTGATGATTAAGCAGGATTTCTTTTGTTTGGGACTATATTTTGTTTTTATAGGAAAAACATACAGACTCTGCCTTTAATGTTAGCATGTGTATGCTCAGAGCAAATTACATCATTGTCACTGTGGTGTTTTGTAAATCCACATCAGTGATCCAGTCCATAGACACCTAATTGGTGACAATTTTTCATTTTAAGTAGAAGCTGCTACATGTGTTAAATGTTACATCGCAAGTGACATGTGAACTGCAACGACACACAAAAATAAATCTTAACATTTAAGATATAATGCAGACAAAATATAACAAATAATCTGAACCCAAATGTGGGACATTGAAATGATTGTTTTGCCAGTAATCAGGCAGATGAGATGTGAAACATCTTGCTGAGGAAGAACAAGGTGTCTCTCATACTGCCAACAGCTCTGCAGACAAATTACGCCAGCACAGATGCTCCGGCACTTTGCTTCAGATCCAGGGTCTTACTTTTCCCAGCCAGGAAATCAAAGGGAAGTTACATCCCTTCTGATTTGAATGCATGAGCCACTTCTATCTGTATGTATCTGAATGTGTAAGATCAAATGTCTGCCAAGCCAATTGGTGGTAGGTCCATTCTTCTTGTGAAACATGGTTTAGCCAGTATCATGATATCATAGTTACTCATTTATTTTTTGATCTAGGTCTATTTTGAGGACGCTTCACTTTTCATGGACAAAACATGTCAGTAGATGCTTGTTGTAGCCCCTGGTATAAAATGTTGGAGCACAAAATCAATTATTGGAAATGTGAATGTTAATAACTTCACCAGCAGCAGTTCTTTTGTTATTTATTTTCTGAAATGAAGGAACAAATTAACTGTAGCATCCACAACCTCTGAAACACTCAAGATCTCCCTGGCATTTCTAAAGTCTGATCATCTCTCACCCACAGAGAGGGAAATGAAGCATGTGGTTATTATTGGCAGCAAGTGGAGATGTGAAATCCAAAAAGCAAAGCTGAAATACTGTTGTACTTCTTTTGCAAAGAGCTTCTTCAGTGTGAAACTTGTGCACATGTAAATATATTTTAATGGTGAATTGAAGGGACCCTGATAATGGATGCCATTTGCATAGTTCTTTCCATTCCGTCTTCTTCCGCTTATCCAGGGCTGGGTTGTGGGGGGCAGCAAGCTAAACAAGGACGCCCAGACTTCACTCTCCTCAGCCCCCCCCTCCAGCTCTTCTGGGAGGATCCCAAGTCATTCCCAGGTCAGCCGAGTGACATAGTCACTCCAGCGTGTCCTGGGTCTTCCCCTCCTCCCAGTGCAGCATGCACGAAACATCTCCCAAGGAAGGCATCCAGGAGGCATCCGACACAGATACCCGAGCCACCTCAGCTGGCTCCTTTCGATGTGGAGGAGCAGCAGTTCTACTCTGAGCTCCTCCCAGTTGACAGATCTCCTCACCCTATCTCTAAGGGAGCGCCCCGCCACCCTGCGGAGGAAACCCATTTTGGTCACTTGTATCAACATCTGGTTCTTTCGGTCATGACCCAAAGCTCATGACCATAGGTGAGGGTAGGAACGTAGATTGACCTGTAAATCGAGAGCTTCGCCTTTCGGCTCAGCTCCTTCTTCACCATGACAGACCGGTGCACCGACCGCATTACCGTGGCTGCTGCACCGATCCGCCAGTCAATTTCATGTTCCATCCTTCCCAGAACCCAAGATACTTAAACTCCTCCACTTGAGGCAGGAGCTCACCTTTTTCCGGTTGAGAATCATGACCTCGGACTTGGAGGTGCTGATTCTCATTCCAGCCGCTTCACACTCTTCTGCAAACCGCCCCAGCACATGCTGAAGATCCTGGCTCAAAGGAGCTCCAGGGGCTCCTGAACTGGACTTCCTCTGGCCCCTGGCTGTGCCTAAAAATTCTGTCCATAAAAATAATTAACAGAACCAGTGACAAAGGGCAGCCCTGCCGGAGCCCAACATGCACTGGGAACAGGTCTGAGTTAATGCCGGCTATGCGAACCAAGCTCCTGTTCCGGTCGTACAGAGACCGTACAACCCTTAGCAGAGGGCCTCAGACGCCATACTCCCGAAGCACCTCCCACAGAATGCCATAAGGGACATGGTCTCCAGGTCCACAAAACACATGTGGACTGGTTGGGCAAACTCCTATGAACCCTCGAGCACCCTGTGGAGGGTATAGAGCTGGTCCAGTGTTCCATGACCGGGCGAAAACTGCATTGTTGGCCCTGAATCCGATGTTCGACTATCAGTTGAATTCTCCTCTCCAGTACCCTGGAATAGACTTCCCCAGGGAGGCTGACGAGTGTGATCCCCTGATAGTTGGAACACACCCTCCAGTCCCCCCTCTTGAATAGAGGGACCACCACCTCTTCTAGTCCAGAGGCACTGTCCCCAACTGCCACATGATGCTGCAGAGGCATGTCAGCCAAGACAGCCCCACAACATCCAGAGACTTGAGGTACTCAGGGTGGATCTCGTCCACCCACGGTGCCTTGCCACCGAGGAGATTCCGAACTGCCTCAGTGACTTCAGCTTGAGTGATGGATGAATCAACCTCTGGGTCCTTAGCATCTGCTTCCTCTAAAGAAGGCGTGTCAGTGGGATTGAGGAGATCCTTGAAGTATTCTTTCCACCGCCTGACAATATCCGTTTAAGTCATCAGCTCCCCACCTCCACTGTAAGCAGTGTTGGTAGACCACTGCTCCGCCGTTCTGAGGGCTCCAGATCATTTTCCAGAATTTTTTCAAGGCCAACCGGTAGTCCTCCTCCATGGGCTCCCTGAACTTCTCCCAGACCCAAGTGTTTGCTTCTGCAACTGCCCGAGCTGCAGCATGCTTGGCCTGCCATTACTCGTCTGCTCCATCAGGAGTCCTACAGGCCAACGAGGCTCGGTAGGACTACTTCTTCAGCTTGATGGCATACCTTACTTCCGGTATCCAATACAGGGTTCGGGGATTGCCACCATGGCAGGCACTGGAGACCTTACGGCCACAGCTTCAAACGGCTGTGTCTACAATGGAAGTGAACACGGTCCACTCGGGATCTGGTCAAAGCTTTCCCGGAGGTGAGAGTTGAAGACTGCTCTGACAGAGGGTCCCTCACATACATTGGGTCTGCCAAGTCTGTCCAGCCTTCTCCTCCACCAGAAGATCCAACTCACCAACAGGTGGTCATCAGTTGATGGCTCAGCCCTTCTCTTTACCCGAGTGTCCAAGACATACGGCCGAAGATGAGATGACACAACCACAAAGTCAATCATCCACCTCCGGCCTAGGGTGTACTGGTGCCATGTGCACTGGTGGACACCCTTATGCTTGAACATGGTGTTCGTTATGGACAAACTGTGACTAGCACATAAGTCTAGCAACAAAACACCACTCAGGGGAGGCCGTTCCTCCCAATCATACCCCTCCAGGTAACACTGTCGCTGCCCACATGGGTATCGAAGTCCCCCAGCAGAACGATGGAGTCCCCAGTTGGAGTACCTTCCAGGACCCCGCCCAGGGCCTCCAAGAAGGCCGGGTACTCTGCACTGCTGTTCAGCCTGTAAGCCAAAACAACAGTGAGAGAAACCGTCTCATTCATTCGCGTCCAGCTGGGTCCCGTAGGCAAAGACCTGGCCACCAGGCCCTCACCTGCCAGCCCAACCCCAGGCCTGGCTCCAGGGTGGGGCCCCGGTGACACCAATCCGGGCGAGGTGAACGTACTCGATTTTTCAATATTCATAGGGGGCTTTGGAACCGCTCTCAGTCTTACCCATCACCTAGGATCTGTTTGCCTTGGGAGACCCTACTAGGGGCATTAAGTCCCCAACAAGATAGCTCCTGGAGTTCATTCGGGTGCTCAAACCCCTCCACAACGATAAGGTGGCGGTTCAAGGAGGGGTGCGTAGTTCTTCAATGGACAATCACCTCTTAAAGAGGAACTATGCCAGAATTTTACCTTAATTAAACAGCTTAAGAGTAATTGTGATGGTTAAATGACTTGTTACAGGGAGAATAGAGGCTCTCTGTCCCTTGTCCAAAAACCTTGAAAGATCAGCGCCTTCCAAATGACTGATGACTTGAATAGTTCTATTTGGAAAGAATTATGTTGACTTACCATGATACCATGATGCTTACCATGAACTGACATGTCATACATGTCATAGAGAGCTCTGTGAGGGCAATTCAAACAGTCAGACAGATCATCTTTTTGCTTTTTGGGGACCCTCTTGCTTGTTGCTCAATTTCAGAGTGTGGTTGACAGCCTGTGTATGGGGAAGAGGGGCTGACTGTGAACTGACTGAAGATACAAATGACTCAACCAACCCGACCAGACTCGCTAGTTTGGGTCAGGCCTCGAGTTTCCGTTTCTTTTTTTCTTTTCTTTATCTTTTTGGCAGGGTTCAGGCTGAGAATTAATACTAGTGAGTCAGGCCTCATCCGGTCCGGGCTTTAACACCTGCGGGTCGGGTCAGGTTTTAATTTTTAAAGCAGAGCTTTAAGCTTTTAAGCTTTAAGCGGAGCAAGGAGCTGGTTCAGAGTTGCTTTTCTCAAGCAAAACAGAAGTTAAACAGACAATAGATCACATGACTGTGTGGATGTGGCAGTGGTCACTTGTAGTGAGGAATAACAGAGGATTATTACAGTGGTTTCTTGCCACAGCGGAAGACTGCATGTTCTCAGCAACATGGCTCATAAAGCTGCTAAGTGAGGCTCTAAACAGGTGCAGAGCCAGATATTTCCTTCAGGGATTGGTGGAGAGCACATCTAAATGAAATATTTTTGGTTCATATCTACACTGGATATGTTACTAAGTAACTGTTTTGTCATAGTCTGCCACAGGAAGGTCTCCTCCAGGAGACCTTCCTCAGATCTGTGTTTATTTCCTGTTGTATTTTGGAATCACTTTCCTCCATCGCTGTTTTTACTTCCTGTCGTTGGCCCATTTTTCTGCACAGTGATTGTCTGGCTCGGCCTTATATGTTTCACCCGTGTCCACTCAGCCCTGAATCAATTTTGTATTCAAGTCAGCGTCTTTCCCTCAGTCCTTGTCAGTTTGCCCAAGGGCGTAGGTTTGTGTATGGACAGTATGGACATGTCCATACCAATATTTTGAAAGAGCAGATTTGTCCCTACCAATGTTTGAAACTAGCTGTTGTTTACACAACCACTGGTTCTGATGTACCAGACACTTGGCGGGTGTGTTACAAAGGACTCTCGAACGTGCATTGTTGAGTTTGGTGCCATTTGGATACGCACGAGGGATGCACATTTTGAATTTCTTCTGACCGATAACCGATGCTTCTTAATTAATTAATTAACATCGATTAATAACAGTTATCTGATAAGATAAAAAATGCTCTATCAAATGTCTGTGACTTGGCTTGTGGAAATCGGCAACCCTCTATCCTCTATCAGCGATGATGTGTTTTTTCTTGCCGTTACAGAACACATAGACATGCTGCTACAACTGTGCAGCCATATCCACTGTGCTCTGGCTCAGTTGATCGGTGCTCAGATGGAGGTTAGATCTTCCAATACTGAACTGTGTTTATACACATTGCAACATTTTTTTTTTCTTAGTGGCACCATCCTTGAAGGTGATGCATGCACAGATGTCTGTGTACGTTTGTTGGGATGCATATTTGTTTTGTTTGCACCTCCAACCCATAATATATAGTGGGAGCGTACTCGTAGCACATGATGTCACTGTAGGGAAAAAAAAAAAAGTTGTGTCTGTGTCCCTACCAATGTTGAGAACAAACCTACGCTTTGGGTTTGCCTGTTTGCCTTTGTGGCATTTCCTCTGTGTCACATGCTTCCATTGTTTGGATTCTCTGTTTTGTTACTGTTTTGCTTCTTGTTTGGATATTTTGAGTTCTGTTTTCTGGACAGTTCAGTTTAGTTTTTGCACCCACCAGTTCTTTTTCTTTTTTGTATTTGGGTCTACATTTGCTGTCATCTGAGAAAGAGAGAATATAAGTCACATTGCATACACTGTACACAATAAAGAAAAATATTGACATATGAGTGTAGCTTGAAGTTTAAAAACCAGCATCAATTCTACAGCATGCAACAGTTCAGGGGCAAAGGCCATTATCATGTAGAGGAGGAGGGTGAGGACTGAGATCAGTGGGTCTGAAGAAGCTCCCTCTTAATGTTGCTACTGAGCAGTTTATGAAGAACATAACATCATTATAAACACTCTCTGAAATATGTCCACCTGTAAATTGCCTCTGACTTAGTGAAACAAATTTAAATAGCTATTTATTTACTCAAGCAAGAGAGATGTATTTTAAACCAGCAGAACAAATATTTCACTTACATGAAGGATGATTTATTTATTTATGATGCACAAATATGACATCTGATGATATCTGTAACAATATACACAATAATAGTGTGATGTATTTGTCTAACCTGGTGATTTAATAGCTTGGGAGTAAGTTTCCTCTGCTTTGTTCTTGCAGGTGGCTGATCAATTGAAGAAGAAGAGCTGCGAGGGGATGTGGATTAAGGGGAGACACTGCGCACCTCACACCTCCAGCCTCCCGCCTTCTGCTCAGTAAGCAGCTCCAGCAGCTCTCTGGAATCAGCAGGCCGGCAATTACTGCCTGTGAGTATTATTGCACAACCCGAATTATGAGACGCTCCTGTTGATCAGCATGCAGCATTCCAGTTAAGTGTACAAATCCAAACACTCTGTGTGCTGAGATGCATGGGATCTGCAGGTCCTGCCTGACACGTTTTCAGAAGTATCCAACAATTAGCATAGTTAAGATGAAAATGATGCAAAGAACAACATGATACTGTCTCACCTGAGAGTGTGAGGGTGTTATAAACAAAGGCTTAACAAAGGTGACTCATCTCACAGCAGTCACAACGCATACTTCAAACACTGCAGTGTCTCATCTCCATATATCATTGGCTTAATTAGTGTCACTCAACATCACTGCGCCACATGTCAGCTAAAGCAAACCTAAGATGAGTGTGAGAACTTCCTCTGAAGCAGGTGGCTCTCGCTTTTTGTGTCTGTGTGCACACACACTTATGTGTGTGTGAGTGTGTGTGTGTGTGTGTGTGTGTTCGTGTGCGTGTGTGTCAGGGGTCGGCAAACTTCTAACATAAACATATAAAAGCCATTACCTAAGAGTAAAAGAAAGTACATTCTGTTTCAGAGGGAGAAGTGTTGTCGGTCACTCTTAAGTACATCAAAGTTTGAGGTCTTTGCTATAATTTAGACAGTTTTGCGCCAATATTTGACGGGCCAGATTAAAAAGCCCAACAGGCCTATATATGGCCATAGTTTGCCCATATATGTACCTTTATTAGAGGGAAGGATATGCCCCTTGAGTTGCACCAACTTGTTTTCGAGGGAGTCCTTACCACTGCTAAGCAGTGAGTACAACACAGGACAACACAACACAGTTGCAGTCAAGACAC
>OMNW01008100.1:0-11280 GCA_900303245.1 Selene dorsalis
CCCTCCCTTCCTCCCTCTCTTCTTCTTCCTTGCCGGCCCAACGCAGAATGAGGAAAGGGAAAGTGCTCTTCAGGGCAGGGTGCCTGCCAGCCAGGTCAGGGGAGTTGCTCAGGAAAACAGGAAACTGACAAGAGAGACAAATGACAGGGCTCACCCAACCACAGGCGTTTAAGCATTCTGCCACAAAGGTTGATCATCCATAATTGCTGCAAAAAGTAATACTTAAAGAAGCCTTTAAATGATACACTACATGTCTTGTGAGATTTCATTTTAAGAATTGAGCTGCCACATCCCTGCTGTCTATCCTGGGTTAGGTAACCAACGTGCTCAGAGGGATCCAAGTCCAGGTGAGTCTGTTTTCTACTGGGATGAACCGGGGATAATAACCTTTAAAGGAGCTCTCACAGTTTGTCATAAACACGACTGCTTTTATCCACAATTAAAAGAAACATTAACTCTGAGTATGTTTTTCTGGAAAACCACAAAGCAAACATTGTGACATGGCAACATCGTGAACTGATATTATCTATTGACCCCGCTAAGAGACTGTTCACAATAAGTTAGTTATATATTTTCTCTGGACAAGCTGGAGGGAGGATTGTGTGTGTGTGTGTGTGTGTGTGTGTGTGAGGGGAGGTGGGTTCAGAGTAGAGAAGCTGCTTTTGGCCAAAGGCAAAGATAAGCGAAGGGGAGTGGAGGTGGTGAGGGGGACACAATGGATTGAGCCAAGCAATCAGTGAGCGATCTGGGGCGGCGTTTAGTGGTGCTGTAAGATCTGCTAAACTAGCCCTAATTTCCCCTGTTGTAGGATATGTGTGAGTTGAGGTGGAAAGGGGCAGGAGGAGGGGAGGCCTTTGGTCTGTCAGAGTGGAGTTAATCTGAACCTGGGGCAGCACGTTCACTTTTGATGGAGGCCAGAGATAGGACGCCGAGGAGGAGTGGGAGGGGGAGGAGGAGCAGGAGGAGGGCTGGGAGGATGAAAGATCACCCACACCTGCGAGGGGCTGCCGAAAGTTACAACTCACTCAAAGAGGCCTTTCTATCGCTGCTCCATTTGTCAAAGATGATGGGGGCAATAGCGGCGAGAGCTTCAACTCCATTTCTGTTTCCACTGGTGGCTCATCACATGCACTCACTGCCAGGGGATAAAGATTACATTGATTTGTCTTTTCACCACTAAATCTTTTCCAAATGCAAATTAACTGCATATTTTGAGGGTGAGAAATAATGTAATGACACATGTCTGTCTGTAAAGCAGCTGTGAAGTGAGCTGTGTTGTGTCCTCAGACAGTCTGGGCCTCTTTTTTTTCATGTGAACCAATTACACCATCAACCTAACTCAAAAGAAAAAAATCATCTCCACCACTCCACATTGGATTCACCATAGCCTGATTTTTGGTGTTTAGAAGTGTTTGTGTACAAACCTCCCACCCTCTCCCCACCCCATAATCCTCTTGGAGAGAAATATGAAACACCACCCCTTGAGGTTTGCCCTCTTTGGCCCTGCATCCTCCTTTCATGCACGATGAAGATTCATCAGTGCCATCAAGAGCTTTTTGTTTTAACTTATAAAGCCAAGATGATTGTTCGGCTCTTTGCTTCCCTCCTTTGCACCATAAAACACATGAGATCCAGAGCAGAGAGCGCTGCCTCCGTGATAAACCACCACATCATAAACACTCATTATTTACTGCTGCGAGGATTTAACACACGGTCTCGTCTCAGGATGGTGTCAAAGTTAGAAACAGTGTCTCGAAGCAGGTGCGGGATAAATTTTTGTTGGATTAGAACGGCGTCTGTTCTTTATTAAGAAGCCAGTTTGTTAATGCGTAATGGGTCCGTTGTGCTGAATGCGGCATGCGGCTGCAAACACAAGGTTCCCAATAAATATGGTAGGAGAGCATTAATCCCCTCCTCCTCCTCCTCTGTCTGTTTCATCTGGCCTTTTCTGCTCTTTGCCAGGGTAATGCTCTTTCCTCATCTGGCAGCTCAGACCACGCCGGGAGCACAGCACATCTGGATGCGAGTGCTGAGGGAGGGATTGTGTGAGCGTGTGCGTTATGCGTATAGACGGGGGAGCTGGTGTGCGTGCTGGCCGGGCAGGTGGGCAGCACCACATGTATGGGCATATCCCTCTCAACTATGAAGAAAATGCCCTCTGTGTCACAACATGACGGGGTGAATTCCCAGGCAGAGGTAGCCGCTCATAAACAAAAACATATGGAGGAGTAGAGAATCATAAAGATTTTGTTTCCGCTGCCCTGGAGTCCCACTGAGACTAAAGTATCAACTTAAGTCAAAGAATGAGTGTATTCTGTGAGACAGCAAATCTGTAAATTATTATCCAGACAAGGGGAATAAGTATCTCTCCTCCAGAAAACAAGGCGAGCTTCCAGCTGGGAATGAAATTGATTGTGTTCTACATGCGTACGTTCTAAATGAGTCATGTTAATCGCGCGCGCTCATGTTAACATACTGAGATGTTTTACAAGTGAAACACGCTTTGCTTTGACGTTCCTGCTAGACGCATTACCTCTCAGGATCTGTGACGGGGCAAGTGCTCCCTCTCCTTGAGACCACCGAGCTCATATGTGGAATGTTTTTGTGGAGTGTGGTTTGGATTTTCATGCTTTCGAATTTCACTTGCAAATCAATTTCCATGTGTTCGCCTGCGTACGGCGTGTAACTGCGAGGCCTGAGAGTCTGAGGAGGGCGATGCGTGTGGACGTATGGTGAGCGGCGCCACATACTCCACTTCTTTTTCTCTCGGCCTTTCTAATGAGAATCTGTTCAAATACAGACAGGGGGAAATTGCTGGTGCCATATGTAAACAAAGCAAAAATCATTGTGTTTGATGAGTGAACTCAAGGAGGCCTGTATGTGCACATCAGTGGTGTTAGCGGCGGCTCCAGGGTCTTGTTGAATAGATGTAGGCACAGCTAACAGGTCAGGAACCATCCTCTTTATAATAGCACAGTGTTGTGAAAAACAAGTGAACCAGCAGCTCATAGATCGCATTTCACATTTCATTTAAGGTGGCTTTAAAGAACATCAGGAGCATTTGTACGAAACCAAAGGCCAGTGATGGATCTGTCTTAACCTTTAACGCTACACTCGTGGAAGTCCTCCTGCAGTTTAGCAGCATGTGGCCAACAGCAGTCAAACACAAGAGAGTCTTGCGGTGAAAAATAATGGTTAGATCTTTACACCCTCTGGCCCTTTACACCAGCAAGACGCTTCTTGGGTTATAAACTGGATGAAGCGGTGGTGCTGGCGAGAAACAACGTTCCGTTCTTCCCCCCCCCAAGAGCAAATCACCTGAAAGAAACCAGGCTCATCCTTTCTTCTGTCAATGTTTCTTTGAAAGAGCCACCATTTCATAGTGACTGACTGTGAACAGCTAACTGGTGATGCTGGGTGTGAGAAAGTGTTGCTGGGATATTTTTTTTGCCACATGGAGGGCAGACCAATTGTGTGTACAGAGCCGACTCTGCAGGGATTAGTGGTGCCATTAAGTGGCGATGAGTTGTGGTGGGGGGCCACATCCCCTGCTCCCTCATTAAATCGCTGGCAGCTGCCCTTTATCACAGCTCTGCTCGCCACCATACTGTACCATCAGCACCCTCGCGGCACCCATGCTGCCCGTCTAGGACCCTTGACCTTCATGAAATCTCTTTTGGCAGCTTGAAGAAAGTTTAATTGCGGGCTATTATGAGGATCACACTGATTTTTTTTTTCTTTCTTGCTGTTTGCATGCGCATACACCTTTTTGTTTTATTTCTTTTTTAACATAAAAATGTTCAAAAAACAAGACTTTACAGCGTGTTGTGATCACAGAGGAGGAGATGCGGCTGAGGGGAGGCAGAGTTACAGGGGGATTATTAAAGCTGAGAACTGCAACATAGATGGTGCAAAACTGGTTGGATATCATTAAAACTATTTTCTCACTCATTCCACTGTAGATAATAGCCCATAAATGTCTGCAATTTTCCTCTGCTACAGATAATCTTTGTGGTCTGGGATGTTACTTAGTGGAGGATGGAGGCGGACCACTGCAGGTGATGTGTAAAAACGGGGCCGAGAACTCTTTAACTGAAAGGAATGCATCGACTTTTGTTTTAAGTGTAGATGAAGGAGGAGAAAAAGAAACAAGACTCTACAATATGCAAAAAAATATCAAAGGGGATTCATAAATATTCCCTGGATCTTAGCAGCTTTTGAACAGAGGAGACAGAGGTGTGTTCAAACACTACCCAGAATGCCGTGCCCAAGGCTGTGGCCACGGGGCAGAGATGAGTTGCTCTGTAGACAGAGGTGGTGGTGGTGGTGGTGGTGGTGGTGGTGGTGGTGGGGGGGTAATAGGTGGGAGAGGCAGTAATGACAAGCTTCACGTCTTTCTGAAACGCCTACTTTTGTGAAGTTTGTCATTTTTAAGGTATAATTCATTCCCGGAGGCATCGGGCTTCCACCTGCAGACATACAGACTTTAATTTGATTTGACTTATTTCAGACTCAATTTGAACACATTAAAACACCTCGACACAGACACCACCCGTAAACAGGGGATCTGATCTGATCTGTCTGTACTAAAGCAGTCCAGCACTTCCACTGTGATTCTTTATAAGTACCGTAATAAAGAGACAAGGCAGGAGTCCGGGTTTAGTTTAGTTTCAGTGGTTTCAGTGTTACAGAGTACAGCAGCCCCGACTCTGCCTCGGCCCCCGAGGCGCTGGGAGCCAAGGTGCGGTCTCAGAAATACAATCATACACACATGGATTTGGGGAAATTAGAGGTTCGCGTAAATGTAAGCATTTACAGGTGGTAAATATCCTGTTGGATTTCATGAATGTAAAAGCTTAAGCACCACACCCACAGGCTGCACACATGCACACACACACACACAGACGGACACACACATTTATGTTGGTAATGATTTGGATATTCAATATTAAGCAATTCTGTTGTGTAGTTTTTCCACCCCTTTGGTTTGATAATCTACTACATCTTGAAACAAACACAATTTCACTGACACGCTGTATGAAAATACAAACTGTAATGTGCAATCTATGGCAATCACCAACTCAACTGCTGGATAAACAACTGAAATCTCTAACCTATGTCAATTTCTGATATCAGCACCATGGAATATGAGTCTAATTTCAAGGTAATTAAGATGATCTCTTTCCTATTTATTTTTTCAATTTACGTGCCTTTTCAGTAATATCTTTTTCCATACATCACCCCTGGAAACAGTTAAATCAAATTTGTATCCCTTGAATTGAGTATATCACAAACCTGATTGCATCTGCAAATCCACCTGTTTTCTGGGGTTTGACTTTAGTCATGCTTTGTGTAATTACACCGGCGAGGACGGCGACAGCGTCGGAGACAACAGAATTACATCGACACCGGCCGAGGTAATCGCTCATTCACAGTGTTAAAGTTTGTGCTGCTGCCTGAAGTTTGCGGCTCTCTCATTGTGCTGGAACAGAGATTGTAAAGGTGATTGCTGCCACTCAGCCCCTCCAATTTGTCATTGAGTACGCTGCCATTACCTGGAGAGCGGCCGCAGTTAAAAGAGAATAACAGCCATAATGGAGATCTCTATCCAAGGTTACATATCTGATCGAGGGGGCTTTAAACATCAAACAGTCGGCCAAACATTTGGCATTCCTCACAGAGTTTCTTTTGATGTTGTGGACCGCCTCTCTTCAAAGGTGTTGTCTTCATATCGCTGTGAAGATGTAAACATTATTACTGTTAATCCATTTGGTCGTATTCTGTTTGCTTTCAGGGCAGAGCCGTATTCATGTGATGCAGAGCAGTCCAAAGAAAGGCTCGGATCACTAACCATTCCTAACATTGTTTAAAATGTGTAAAATACACAGGAGCCACAAGGTGCGGCCGCAGAGCTAAATGTAATGAGTTTTGTGTTAGCTCATCCGCTTACAGCCCGGTCTGTAAATGATTTGTTGTCCCGTCCAGCTGGTGAAAATCTTGCAGAAATCACATACTGACGGCAATTTATCATATGAGAATTTAGATTTTCACCAATGCTCACTGACAGGTGTCCAATTCTTACCACAACGGTCCTGATTTTCATTGAATGCAACATTACAACTTCCTTAATCGCCCTTAAAAAATAAGATTTACTCTGCACAAATGAAAACAAATGCAATCATTTATATTTTGGCAGAAATATCTTGGATTTGGCTTGCATCACCTTGATTCTGTTCACGATGAGAGCCGCTATTATCTGCCAAATGATGTCTGAAATGTAGAGAATATTAATGATGACTGTAACGCACGCCCAATCACTTCCCCTGGAAAAATTATAGCGGATTATTTCTGAAAGGCAGAAAACATGGCGCTTATTAAATCATTTCTCTTCTCCCCCTTCTTCATGCTTTTCATGGGTGGTCAACAGTAATCAGTTTACCGTCTGGCTCTTTCAGGGTGTTAAGACATCCACTTTTCATTTGCACAAACAGTATGATAGTTTCAAGCACCAATTTATATTAATCCCCCTTAAAGTTTTGTGCAGTCCCTCTAGAAAAAAACAAACCACCCACTTTTAATCTGAAACCTATGTTTTTTTTTTCTTTTTGGTGAAAAAGGATTTACCCATAATTCTCATTGCCTCCATCCCTTCCCCCCACTTGCAGAAAACACATCTGCACCCTTTTTGCACACACACACATGCATGCATACAGACACACACACACGCTGACACACACACAAACACACACACACACACACTGTATAATTTATAAAGCCTAAGCTCTTTCAATACTCCAAAATGCCAGATAAACTTTTCTCATTTGCTCCTAATTTGGTCACGCAAGATAATGCCAACATCTGAAGGCTTTTTAAACTGCTTTTTAAAATGCATTCCTGAAAGGAGCTGGCACTGGCACCTCTGCACCTTGTCAGCTCCAATAATTATTTCCAATCCGGAGCTAGCCCTTAATGTGCTGATTAATCCAGCCCTCTCCTTGCTGTGAGATGCATTCAGCTCCATTAATTTTTCAAAAAGGCCTCACTCTCTTTTGCTGGGAGCCCTGCAGATGTCAGAGCTGTGGCAGAGAAAGCCATTAGAAGTTAACACCTCCCACTCCCCAGAGACTGGCATGGACTTTACCCTCCCTCATTCTAATGCCAAGCAGCCGCATTAAGGACGTCAGCTGCCAGGCCTGGCATTGCCTGAACTTGGACATCACCATCTAAGGACCATCCCCCCAAAAAAGAAAACAGCCTTAATAAGAGTGGTTTCAAGAAACCGGCATAATGGGAAACAAGGCCATGGTGCGCTCAGCCTCTAACAACCAGCGTCCACGTCTCCGCTTTTCGCTTCTTTGGGAATATTCAGGATTGGTGGAGATTCTCATGTCGTGTGTCACTTTTCTTATCCAAACTCTCGGCTCAGAAGATTCCCAGCCAGGTTTCAGATCAGCCTCTGTGAAAATGTCCTTTAGAACAACTCGCTCACCAGTGTGTTCGAATTCAAAGCGATTTGAAATCTGTGCTCCAACCTCCTCTCACTCCAGAGCTTTGTGCGGCTCCCCCCTTATGCAGACTGGTTACAAGCTGTCTCAATTGAGGAAATCCCCCCCTTCAACCAGCTTTTATCTGCCGATAGGTAGGTGAATGGTGGAAATTAGGATTCCTGGAGAGACTTGGGATGGAGAGAATAGAAACAAAGACTTCCCCATGTCGGGAACCGATGTCTCTTTTTCCACTGCTTTTCCCTTTCATCCCAAGGGCTCCTGTCAGACAGAGGGAAGGAGAACGAGAGCACATATAATACCTTTTAAGAGGCTGCCAGTTCTCTCCCATGCGATAAGCTCTGCTCGAATCACAATGGAGTTTCAGGACCCTGCAGTCACCCCACTGTAGGCCTGAGAACACACTCTAGCATACACATCAACACCGATATGCAAGCCGCATTGAAATATAGCACTGTAGCTAATTAGACATACAATATTGGATCCATTTTAGGCTAAAAGCTCTTTCCCTGTCATCATTTCATCCAAACTGTCTTTAGAGTCTGACTACAGCCTCTTAAGTGGTGATATAGTAAGGAAACATTAGCACCTAAACCCCAAATCATCCGTCTGCACCACAATGTTTAGGTTGCCAATATGGAAGTGTGTAACTCAACTCAACAGTGGCGATACAGTATTTTGTACACAATCCCTGCCGCAAAGTATTCAGAAATCTGTATAAACAGAGGCAGTGTCAAAATCCCAGCCCTTTTGAATGTTAATGAAATGGAGGTGTTAGGATGTCAGAAATCTGTCCAATAACGATAACAGTACAACTCCTGTTTACACTGAGCACGCTTCAGCTCCCAAAACCCAAAGTGCAGCCTCATTTACGTGCTAATGTGGGGAGGCAGATAAAGGACGGAGGAGCGATCACATGCCCTGTCAGAGAGTCACCCTTTGAACCATCCCTCATGCCGGTGAAGAGGGGGGAAATTAAAGAGCCTCAGCAGGTTTACCACCTTTCAAACACAACTCACACACTCCACTCAAGTCCTCACATTTGTGACAGAGAGGAAAATAACTGGTGCGTTACCGCAGAAATACACATATACATACACACACACACACAGAGGCAGGAGTCCTGTCATGCTTCTATATGGGAGATTTTCTTTGACAATTAATCCAAATGATTGTTTGGCTGGAACAGAGCCAGGCTCAGGTTGATGTAATGCACATGACAGAGCCAAACACAGCTACTCTCTGAATGAGGAATTAAGATTACACTACTATATTAAAGGCTTTCTGATGACATTAAAGTGCCCCCAGATCGTCAGACAGCTTCACTCGCTAACATCCTAATTTACCTAACAGTGACTAAAAATGACCAGTTTCATAAATAACGCACTGTTTGAGATAAACAATGGGTCATGCTTTAAGCGGTACATTTTTGTCACCTTTAGCTCTTCTTTTTTCTTTGGTTTAATAACAGTAATGTTTTGATTGGTCCTCTCTATTTTTATCAAACCTTGTTTCCAGATGCAGCAGGCAGCTGTTTTCAGTGAAGGGGACCCAGCACCATGCAGCAGACAGCCAGAGTTAGCCACCAGCTGCTGACCGTGGTGGAGCGTTTCACTGCTACAGAGCCAGATGTTTTCCTCAGGAGTTACTACAGACTGAAGCAGAGCGAAGACCAGAGAGAACACTGTACATACTAATGTTGCTCTGTATTTGCTGGGAGTGTAAATACAAGTTGGCTAAGGTGTTCACTAACAAACACAATGGTGATAATATGTCTGAGTGTTGTGTTTTCTTTGGTGCATTGCCCCCTTATAGATTTAAAGTCATTGTGGACCTGTTTCTAAACTAAATATTTCCTTATTTTACTTTGCTGTGGTGTGAAGTTGCACTTTCTATATTAAATAAGTGAAAAACTTGATTTCATCATGATTCAGTGAAAATTTTTCAAAAAATTGTCCTTGGAAAAACAAAGAGGAGAAAACGGCATGCGCACTCTTAGACTTTCTTATTCAAAGTGTTAATAGCCTCTAAAATCAATGTTTTGTCTTCTGATTTTTTTTGATGACACTTATCTTAAGGTCACGGAGATGAAACATTAACAATGTAACACCAAAATGTTTTGACTGTTACGGGAAAGAGCTGTGAATCAAACACCTTGTGACGCTGTCTGGATTGTTCCACTTGAGTAAACCCCACCCATCTGGTTCCCCAAGATGGTTAAAACAAATGAGCGACTTGCCAACACTTTGTGACCCTGATCTGTTTAGGGTTAAAGTGAGGTAACAGAGGACTGATGGGGCATGTACGTGATCCCAGCTGCTCCGGCTTCTCGGAGGGGTGGCTCTATCTCCCCTCGGAGCAGGAAGCGAATTCACAAAACCCTCGTGTGGCGTTTAGGTACGCTGAAGTTTTTGAACAAATAGGCCTGGATGTCCTCCATCACCCTGTGCCCCATCCGTCCTGCTAATGAGAACAGCCAGCTAGGCCACATTAGTGGTGCTGTATTAACCGTTCCCACATGTTGCTGAAATGTAAAGTAATGCACCTGTAATTTTTCCTCTGTTTGTTAATATTTTACATGCGTTTTTTTTGTGTTTTTTTTTCAGGTTGATCTTTCCAAGTCTAAAGGGCTTGGGTGGGCCTGTGGTCACAGTTTGATACCTCTGTTCAGTTCTCATTTACACCTGCTTACACTTTTACAGACGCTGACTGCCCTAACTCATAGGTGGTTGTGTAATGCCTTCACATAATTCATAATAATGCCCACATAAAAGAAAGCAGTCCAACTCAGAGGTCACTTCATGGTGCAATAGTTTTCCATCTGTTCACAAAGACTTAAAAAATACATGATTGACTGAAAATGTCTTTTACAGTCAAGAAATAGCATTTTCATCCAACTGTGCATGTTTGCTGTGATTGCTGTAATATGAAACAAGGTGGTTTTGGTTAAGAGTCACTTTCCTGACATAAACGGAAATAGCCCACGTGAAGGTCTGATTTGTCAGATGTTGGTTCCTCTTCCTGTAATTCCTGGAAAAGGATCAGTCTCTAAGAGGCATACATTTTGAATAAAATTTCAGTGTAATTATTCAGGGGAGATTTGGAACAGTGGAACATTTAGGCCTTTATCCCATGTATTATGCAGGGAATTAACAGCTCGAGAGCTATCTGCATTTGGCAAGAGGAACTAAGTAAATACCCCAAATGGATGAACCAGACAACCTAGAATCACACTAAATGCAGTCATTAAACTTCCCTGCATTTTCAATATCTGCTGGGAGCTGTGTTATCGCCCAGGTTCACTGCCGTCCTCGGGGATACTGTCAGTGGTAATGTGAATCCATACAGATTGTACAGATGCTATGATGCATAAGACAATAATAATACTGTGAAAAAAAAGCAAAGGTACTATGACTTTGCTTTTCCGTTTGGAGATATTTTGGCAGCGACAACAAAAAAAATGAACCCCTAATGGCCGGGGTTCAGAGAGGGGGCAGGCCAGATTGCGAAAGAATTGCTTTGAGTGGTGGATCGGCATTGCAGGAATTTTTTAATTTCCTGTTACTCAATAATTCTGCTCTAGTTAGGTCCTTGGACAACATCTTGCACTGTACCTTGTCTGATCAGTTCAATCCACTGGACAGATGCAGGGGAAACATGCTTTAATCCTTTATCATTGGTCCATGACATGGTGGCCCTGTGTGACCAGCCCTGCAGGTAGGAGACTGGGTGTAGTTATTTTGGAGGCCGTCGGACAATGTGGTCACGCTCGGTG
>OMNW01008101.1:0-12670 GCA_900303245.1 Selene dorsalis
TATAAATACCTGAAGTAAACAAAAAACACAGAGGGTACGATTGAAGTGTTTTCCCAAAACCACAACACTAAGCAGAGTCAGAGTGGAAAAGCCTTGAGCTGTATTTTGGGAAATTGGGCGTGTTGGAATGCTATAATGTGATAATTCTCTTTGAGGACTTAGAGGTCATGGAATGAAATGGCGTTAAACCACGTAGAGCCATTTGGACTGTGTTGGGCTGCTTTCGGAAAATACATGTGGTACCTTTTGGCTTGGTTCCTCCGACTCCCTCCATCGCACCACGAAGCCCATATTATGCTGTCGAACCCTTGGGTTAAACTGGCCATGTCTATCAAAACACTGTGACAGCACATTCTGTTTTCAGATCCCAAGCACCGCTAAAAAAAGTGCGTAGCAAATTTAACTAGTAGAATAACATTTACTCCTTGCCACATGTTTAAGAGTGTTTCACAGTGAATGAAGTAAGTCTATGGTCCCCCTCACTTAGCACAGCTTGGTAGCTACGTCAGCGGGTATAAATGTTCCTCGGATGTCACTTAGATTTTGCCTGGACGAAGTATTTGACTTGATTTTCTAGCATGAACACAAGTTTTTTTTTTCCCCACATCCTTCTGCGTATAATGTAAAGCAGACTGCATTGCAGGGTGGCTTGAGCCAACTCCCGGGTCCCATGAGTCTCTGCACACAGGGTAACGGTTCTTCAAGGGAATTGACAGTGACAGAGCCAGGAAAGTCCTCAAGTGGATCTTTTCAGTTCTGTTTTTTCTTCTCCAGACACTAACCTGTTTTACTCTGCAGCAGACAGCGGTTCATTTTAAGTTTGCACTGAAGGGAGCAGTCCAAATCTAAGATAGACTGCATGGTTTTAGACCCATGATTGTGCATTATGTGATGCATGATTGTGGCTTTTCTTTTTTTTTTCTTTCTTTGCAATGAAACTCTGGAAAAAGAGGAGGTACTCTGCTATAGGTTGGTTGTTTTGCTTCCTTTTCAAGTCTCAAATATGCCCTGTAAAGTATGTTGCCACGTTCATCTCTGTGCTTGAGAGTTATGAGTTCCCCGAAGCTCTCAAACATAACAAACAGCATGCAATATAGCGCTTTGTGAATGTGCCTTCAGTGGGTTAGCTGAATCATTTTACAGAACAAATGTGTCCTCAGAGAAAACTCAAAGAATATGGTTCTCAACAGGGGAAGGAAATATAACCCAACAGATTGCTGTGGTAGCAAGTTTATTACTACTCTTTCCGTCCCTGCTAGATTCTGTATTTGCACCAGCTATTATACATACAGAGGCCTGATTTGTCACCTCTCTTTCACAACACTTGCCTGAATCAATATGTATACAGTAGGTCGACTGAGGACAGAGCTGTGGATAGAGGAGGAGTTGTGGGCAAAATGTAACCACACTGAGTGCCTGCCTGCTTTATGTTCAGACAAATACACTCACTGACAGATTGGGTTGTGATTGCTTTCAAATTATGTTCTTTCCACCGTATTGCATAATGTCTTGTTATCTGTTAATTGCATCACTTGAGACACCGCTGTTCTCTGTTTTTTAACGACAACATGTCCTAAATGTTGAAACAGCTGTTTATAATTGTTCAGACGTGTTTAGTTTGTGTGAGAGATGAAATACACTGATATTTCCAAGGAGCCACATGTTCATTCTCTCAGGTATGTGTATTTGTGTGTCAGTGTCTATGAGTGGTGTACTCCTCCATGTGTGTATTTCTCTGTAAATGACTGCCGAAGTATGAGCCAGTCCAGTGTTTGGACCAGTGCGACAGGCCCAGTTCTGAGTGCTCTGGCAGCTTAAACTGAGAGGTCACACAGGGGTTATAAGCCAGGAAAACAACACCAATTAGAGGGAGTGACTCACACTGTCCACATAAATCATCCAGGCCCTGCATATCATAAACACACTGTAAAACTTTAAAGCACAATTAATTGTAAGTAATAGTGCCAAGATTGATTTATTGCCTCTTTCAAAGCCTGGAGACATGGGGTGCGTGACCTCAGTGTCACGTCACTCTCACAAGTGAAAATGATAGATGTATTATTCGTTTTTGGCCAAACGCAGAGCATAAAAAACAAACATGTGTTTTTGTAAGGGCTTTTATGAGACACTGAAGTGGCCATGCTGCATTAACTGATTTTCCTCTCGTTCTCCTGGCATCCAGTACAGAGAAGGAGCGCCGCTGCGGTAAAGCATTTGTTGTCTCGATGTCTCTTGTGTTTAGTCGTGGAGTTTGAGGCCTGTCAGAAAACAGGCCAAGGCTGGCCAGCAATAATGAGATGTCTCCCTGTCCCATTTTGATATAAAGTTTTCATAAAGTTTGACAAATCATGCGTTCATTCACGTAACTTTTCACTTTTTTCATCTTTAAAATATAAGTCTTTGTTAAGTTTTTATTAGTGTAATAATACTGGGATTGGCAAGCTACAAAGCCTTTGCTTCTAACATGTGCTGTTCCAACTAGATTCTTTATATGCCTTTGGGAAGGGTCAAGATTTTATAGCAGTTTTGCAGCTCTGTTCCACTGAAACACAGAAAACTACAGGGAAATAACACATGTCCTCCTTCCCACATCATTGAACACTTATCATTTTTGTAGACATATGTAAAGTAAACTCTGCCTATGTTCCTCTGTGAAACTGAGACTTCTTTCACTTCATGCTGAGGAGTTACAAAACTACACAATCCCTGTGTGCATACTGTAGAAACAATGTTATAGCCACTAAGGCATCCCTTCAATTACACTTTTTATCAAATGATGCTTTTAGCTATTACATAGTGCAGCGTCCCAGTGCGTTGGTCTATCAGTCCAATCAGAGCTAATCCTCCCTGTTGGTCTCTTTGGTGACAGGAAGATGCTGCTAGCCTAATGAGAGACAGCTGGCTTAGTGTTTTCCGTGCTCTGAAAACAACAAAAAAAAATCCCTCTCTCTTTTCTTCTACGTCCTACCCCACCGGGTGTTTCCACAGAATTGTGCCAAACTTTAAATCGCTCAAAGAGATCAGTCATTTCTTGGCCTGTCTCTTTTAGTTGATGTTGACAGTACACATTAATCACCATTTCAGCACTCGCATTTATAGTTTACTTTGAAGTTGACTGTCATGTGCACCCACTCTAGGCTGCTTTGCTTTAATTCACATTCAGATGTTTATCAGATAATTCAAGTAAAGTTGTTGTTGTTTATGACATGCAGATGTTGATGTGTTATTAAAAAAAAGTTAATGAGTGTTAAGACCACTCATTAACTTGAAGATTCAAATTTGTGTCAGATGAGATGGATAGAAACTATACAAAAGTGTGACGTTTGTTTATTATTCATCATAGGCACCGAACATTTCGTCTGAAATGTTAAATGTTTTTCTCCTTACATATGCACAAACATGGTGGCATTGGACGTCTTCTCCCTCCCACAGTGTGCTGGATCATTTGAGCTTTAATCCATTATACCAGTTGTGTCTGTTCTTCAGTACAGTGTTACTGGAGATGGAGTCTTCTGTCAGCACCAGCATCTTTCAGAGCATGCAACAGAGGACAGAGCCAGAACTGAAAGTCCCTTCACTGAAGTTTGTGCTTACGCAGGCCTTATTTGTGGTTTTTAGAGCTTGTCAGACATGTCAAGCGCAGGCTAGAAAAAGTATATTGTTTCCAGCCACTTGGATTCCTTTCTCCCTGACATCTGCCACTCTGCCGAGATGATAAATTCTTGCCTCATTAAGCGTGGGTGTGGGATTACAGGCTGACAACACATTAATCACTGGGCTGGGTGGCAGCAGCCCCGCACCAGCTACAGCCATTGTTAACCAAACTTTTCTAATGTGTCACTCTCCCCCCATGACAGCCCATAATCAATCATCCTGATTGACAGGGCTGATAGATTACACTATTTATACTTTGTGTAATGAAAGCTAGCGTTTCCACCTACTGTCATTGTCGAGACGATGATAGGCCACACCGTCCAGCTGAATGGAGCACACACAAAAAGAGACAGAGAGAAAAGAAAGGGTAGGCAGACCTTGGTGCTGCTTTGTGAACTTTCAAACAGACACTGTTGAGCTCCAGCGTGGTGTGAGAGGGGAGGTATTCTACCAGTCTGTATTGTTCCCCCTGTGCGGTATAGCTTAAAGGCAGTCTTCACACCATCACTGAGCTATTGTCATCTTTGTTGCTATCAGTGGCAGGCCGTGCTCTCACAGGTAAAACTATGCTTTGTCTGCGGTGGGATTCAGTTTCTCCGTGACCCCGTTTCTGAGGTGAGGTTTTGTTGTCAAAGCCTCTTCTGACAGAAAGTGAATGATTTACACATGTATAACAACAAAATGACAGGACACCATATACTGTACTTGTGTGTGTGTGTGTGTGCATGTGTGTCAGTGTGCAGAGGTCGTTGGATAATGGATTTCACCGTTTCCTCACTAAGAGCTTTAGAACCATGTTACATTGCTTTACAACCCCCCTAGCGGTACATTTTTTTTTGCATGGGAACTTGTGGATGAAATGACACACTGCTGGTAGCCTTCAAACATAATAAGGTTATGTTTCTTTTTTGTTCATTTTCAGCAATACGTCTTTGTCTGGAATTAGAGATGTCCTCGGCACGACGAGAGAGGATATTGAATACGAGCTCTTAGTTGAGAGGCTGCCAAGCATTTGGAGAAAAGAAAAGAGGAAAAAAGGCAGTCCATCATGTTTTTGACAGGCAGTAAATCTGTGAGTTTCCTTATGAGACAGTGTGCTGTCAAGAAATTAGTTAACTAGACCATATTATGGAGAGCCAGGTAATTTACCCTCAGAGATGCAATCGCAAATAACTAGCAGGAGGCCGCATCCCTGACCTGACATTGCTTTGTGTATAATGCAAAATCTAGTGACATGCTCAATGGGTTCTGTCAGCTGCAGGATTGAATTCTCTGCCTACTGCGTCTCAGTTTGGAGCACGCTGGTCAATTATTTCTGAGGCTGTCAGTGCGTAGGGAGACACTGTTATTTAGTATGTGTTAACTTGGCATCATTAAGACACTCGCTTGACAGAGAATAGCGCACCTGAATGTTATTTATTTTGATCCCCCCGACAGGGGTAACCTTCAAACAAGTTGACCTCTCCCTATTTTGCGTTTTGTGAAATCCCGTTTGGTCCATTAGAAACAGGAGCTGTCGAGACAGTAGGGAATCAAATGACCGAGTCGTCTATTCTCACACTGTAACGCGCAAGAGAGGCTTCCATTTGTTTGGACAGATTGCTCTGATCACATGTTGGCGGTGCAGTGTCTATCCACACTCACAGAGTAGACATGGCTGTCCACACAATATCTTTAAAACACGTACAGAGATGTCATATTATCATAGATCCATGTTTTTGCACGCCAGCACAGTATTGAACGCTCAGAAAGGGATGCAGCAGTTTTATGTTGCATGTTCCTTTTTAAGCGGTTCTTGAACAGAAACACCAGCAGTGCAATATTTTTATCTCTGTGTGGTGTAAACAGAGATCCATTGCATGTACACATTGATCTAATATTGTCATCTGAAATGAATAGCTGGTGGATATTTAAACATTTTTAATGGCAGAGACAGTCTGAGCTCCACAGTTAGGACAGAACACTTACACAAAATGGTTGTAAAGTTCACTCTGAAATCTTAATGACGTCTTCTGTGCTCATTTACTGTAGCAGGAGACACAGTCAGGTGCAGACATAACAAGTTTAAAATTTGAACTCTGTGGGAAACCGATAGTTACCATTCTACCCCAACCCCCCACCCCCACCATTCTCCCAACACCTCCACCTGCACCACCAACCGGCCCTGGTGATGAATGGGAAACCTGATCGAGTAAAGCCTCAGCATCACCTCTGTACAGCAGGATGACATGATTAGGAGGTGACAGCTTCTGTAACAACATCTCTGCATTTATCTTTTTCTGTCTGCTCTGTCTCTTACTCACTCTCTCCCTCTCTCTCCCTCTCCCTCTCTCTCTCCCCCTGTCTCCATCTGTCTGTCTGTCTGTCTCTTTTCTCTCAACAAGTCAGACTACTCTATAATTAATGTCCCTGAGGGCTATCCGCAGGTCAGGCGAGGGGGGTGCTGTTGAGACAGGTAGTCTTGACACCTCAAGCTTTGTAGCTTATGCATGCGGCTGGGTAGATGGCTGAGGAGGGGTGAGAGAGGCCAATCATGAGGGCAAGATCATGTTTAGGTTGGAGGGTAGACGAGAGGAATACTGCAGGTTGAAGGGAGCCAGGCCTCGCTGTGCGACCTTTCCACCTGAGAGACAAAAAAGATGTTTTTTCACAGGATTAACCAGTCAAATCTGTTGCATTAAGGGCTTAGCCTGTCAGGAGCAGCACATCTGAGTGACAGAGAGGGAACATACAGTTTCAATTATGTCAGCACCTCACACATTTAGCCTAAGGAAGGCACTTAATGTTACGAGATGAATTTCTCTGGGATGTTTGATAGCGTGGGGGTTATTTGTTTTACTAAGCATTAAGCATTAAGTTCGTCAAAAGTTTGCATAGCAGTGTCAGTCATGGGAACTCACTCTCATTCTTTGTTGTGTGCTGCCTCTCTCTTTGCTTTTTGAAAAGTTGTAGAGAATGTTTAGCTCTTCCCTTACACCATACATCATTCCAATATCCACACAGTCTTTCCCACTCCGCCTTTCAGAAACAAAGCAGCTCCCTTTTCCCAACAATCGCACTCTGAATAGCTACTCATCCCCGTGTGTTTTCTACTTTATTTCTGGAGAGGCGGTTTTCTCTTCTTTCTTTTCGCCCTCCTCAAGTTTTGAATAGAGGTAGAAAAAAAGGATGGGAGAAGCAGGGTGATGAACAGAGCAATGGAAGATTTGGACAGCGCTAAAGAGGAAAATAAGTTGACAGAGGAGAAGAGGGGGGCATTGTTGTTTAGCAGTGGGAATATGTGAGAGAGCGAGGGCTACGCAGGGTGCACCAAAGGTCATTTCAGGGGCAGAGGGGTCAAGTGACACTCAGATGACATTCTTCTGACGTTCAGGTTGGAGAGGGCTGTGAAGCATTGGCACTGGGCTACATATTGCAAATGGGCAATGAAGTGGGTGAAGATCCTTCCTTAATGCCACAATGTTTCTGTGGCACCAAAGAAATGTATCATCTTAACTGGGTTTTGTTGTTGTGATCACAGTGTGAGTTTCCATCTTCTGAAATGTGTGATTAAAGTACAATATCTGAAACCTTTACATGCTACAACAAAAAAGTATCATGATCTTAATTTTTTATTAACCTGGCTTTCACTTTTTTTCACTGTCACATTATTTGCATCTTTCAATTGTTATCAAAGGTGTCATAGCCTCTGAGGGTTTCATCAGTTTCTATTTGCAGTTGGTCTTCACCTCCAAGCTGAGAGATTCATAATGTCTCCTCCTAGAATAGGTCTGACTTCTTTGCACTGTAGCATACTTAAGAAATTGAATCAGAGCCAGTGAGCTGTAAAGGTCTGTAATAAGATATCCTGTGAGATGTACTGTAAGTCATGATTAGTAACCAATATTTTACTTCAAGGATAACTTCTGCAGGCAGTGTGGAGCAAAGCTTTGTCATTTCATCAAGTCTGATCAAGCTAATACAGGAAGTACTGTGTTGTGGTGGTCGGTGGCACACAAAGCTATTCTGACAGACAATGGATCTGTGTTTCTCTTTATTATTTCTGCCTTGTTCTACTTTACCTCACAGAGATAAAACGATCCCAGAGGTGCTGGCGATGTCCACAGTCAAACTGACAGCATTGACCTTGTAAGCACCAACTCAGTTTGTCCCACTCTGTACGATCTATCTTTTTATCTTGTTAAGACCTATAACTGTAACCCATAACCCAGACATTTAATATGGTATGATAATACTTTTCCCCTGGGATCACCTGATATGCTGTTTCCATGCAGCAGGCAGATGGATAAGGCGCAACGGGCATCACTTCCCAGCGTTTTACCTGCCAACTGGCAAAGTCCGTCACCAGACGTGTTCGGGGTAATCCGAGAGGTGGGCTGAGCTGCAGCGGCTCCTACTTTCATCACACCTGTGCTAAAAGCGTGATGAGGAGCAGCCTGTCTGCCCCCCCCACCCCCCTGTCCTCCGTAAGGGAATATTGAGACGGCAGTGGATCAGATGGGCTCACATCCTGTCAGACTCATCAGATTTCAGGACAACTGAGTGCTTTTGTCAGCTGAATTCCAGACATGTTCTTTCTTTCTCTCTAGAAGGGTTTTTGAAGATAATGTGTCTCAGGACTTGACCCCCCTCGAAACAATAGTATCATTGATACTGCCATGGCTCTGATTAATGCTAATGGTGTACTGTACATAATTCATGAGATATCAGGGTGATCAAAATATGAAGTCCTAGCCTAAACTCCAAACCAAACTAGCAGGCCAGAAGGAGGGAGACAGCAAGTCTGATGCTCCTTTCATGAAAACACCCTTGTCTTCAGCTTTTCCTCTCATCTCCTCCAGCTCCCCTCTCAGTGCCCTCTGTCACATATGTCATTCTTTCCTGACACCTGTCTGCCCTTCCCTCTTGTCTCACTGTCCCATCTCCTTCTCTGTGGGGTGGAACTGTTTGTTTTTGGAGGTTTGTTTATGGGGGGAAGAAATACCCCGCTGCTCCAGGCCGCCTCTAGTCTTTCAGCTCATCACACAGAACATGACAGCCCTCCTTCTCTTTGGTGCTGAGATGAGCTGTTTCTCCTGTCCCCACGGGGCGTCAAAATTTTCTGCTTCACTCTCTCCTTCTTGAACTTCACTTCAAGACAGCGGATCGATAACGGCGTGCGTGAGCAAACGCTACCTGCTTTGGGCCATGTACACAAACATTGTGTAATTTTGTGTTTGTGTACAAGTGATGTGCTTGGAGGTTATAAACCCATTCATTCCAAGAGAAATGAATGTTTCATTGAATGCAGTTATTTCCAAGTATTTTTTTTGGGAAATTCAGCATCAACCAAAAAATTACAAACCACAGTAAAAGCTAATTGCAGAACAAAATCTGTCTTAAATACATGTCTTATTTGCGATCATTTTCATTGACACTGTGTATGACTGATGTAATCTGCTCTATTTGGACACCACAGCTTGTAATTATTGCAATGAAATTAGACCTTAATTCTGGTAAACATGGGTGGTGAAAAGACTATAACTGCCCTGTAACTGGGAACGACGTGAAATCAGACGTTGAAAATTTGTAGCATGTAATTATGCTGTTTTGCTGACACAGTGTAATTATGTTGCTTACTTTAGCAATGATGTGTTAAACACTCAAGTGTTCCCATTTATACTATCAGTGAATTCAATAAATCAGTGTCCTGAAAGTGGACTTTTAAGTGAAAGTGCATTTTTATCTGTCATTTCCAAACTCACAACCAAAAGCTCAGACTGTGTTTGTTTGTGGACAGGGAAGGTTCATGGAAAATAGTTAATACCAATAATCACACTGGGTGGTCTACCACTGGACCTCTATGGCATCCAGGACTCCACCCAGCAATTTAACTCCTGGTTTCGCTTACTTTGTATCTTATTTCAGTATCTTACGCATCTTAGTGTTTCTAGCATTTAGGTTTCACTGTAGTATGTCAGAACCTCAGGCAAACCAAAGGTACAAATTTAAGTTCTCACACACGCTCAGGATTTTTCTGTATGTGTGTGTTTAAGTGTCTGTGCAAGTTGCATGTATTATTTTTTGTCTCTAACAACATGGATTTAAGACTGAATCAGCTGTTCATACGACACTCTCATGAAGCATATTACACACATGCATACACACGCACAGACACAGTGCTCAGACACAAAAGCCCAATTGCATAGTAGCAAACACACATTTTTTGCACACAAAAAAACACTCACACACCTAAAGAGGGGGCTGTGCCTCCGGGGGCCACGTCAGTTACCTGCTGACACACAGGCTAGTGATTGATGAGATGCCGGGGGCGCTGGAGTAGACTTTGTCAGCTGCTCATAATTTATACATCTTATCTCCATCAGAAGAAAAGACAGAGTGCCGCGTTGTGTATATGGAGATGAAAACACTGGGCTTGTTTAGGCAGCGGTGACAGGGTAGCTGCTAGCTGTTAGCCGTGGCGCAGAGTGAAAACTCAGATTGCTATCTGTTAGCTTTCTCATCAGGTCCCTCTGTGGCCTGAGCCTTCACTCTTTGCCTGTGACGAATCCTCTGTCTATCAGTCATCCTCACTCACTTTCATTGCCTCTCTCTCTCTCTTGTTTCCATCTTCCCTCCTCTTTGTGTCTCCTTTTCTCTCCTCTGTCTCGCTCTTTTGTGTCTCTATTTCTCCTCTGTGACCGTTTCTTTTTTTCTCCTCTCTCTCTCTCTCTCTCTCTCTCTCTCTCTCTCTCTCTCTCTCTCCCTCTCTCTCTCTCTCTCTCCACCTTTCTCTTCTATGTCTATCTCCTGTCACATTCTCAGGCCAGACAGGCCCAAGCCTCTGCTGAAAGCTGCTGGCTCTTCTTCTGGCCACTCACAGGGCGAAGGTCAGGACAGAGGCAAGGCTTGAGTTACAGAATAATTAGCACTGTCAGCATCATGTTGAAATCAATGTTCAGATATTGTCTGAGGGTGGGCCAGAGGATTTATTTTAGTAGAGTACAGCCAAGATTAATTTGGGAGTAATATACTTCAAATCCATTTGTGCTTTATATATTTAAAAAAAAATCCATATATACTGTAATTGGGGCACAAGCTGCACTTGCAGTCATTGTGTTATATTGGATTGTGGTCCATTTCTTTGTCAGTATTAATAAAGTCTGTAACTCTGTGGGTGAGTCGATGGATGATTAGAGGGTCATTGTTTCAGAAGATAAAACAAACGCGGCATCCTGCTGATTTAGAATTTGTTGTTGTAACTATTGTGGTTTTTATTTTACTGTTGTTGGAGCCCAGAAACAAAGAAAGGCATCACTGATCCTGCTTAGAGCTTGTCAGTGGTAAATGAATCTGACTTCTCTTGCCCTGTACACTCAGTGTTTGATATTGCCTTCCTGAATGTGAAAAGAAAGTTTATCAACCCACAGAAGTTCACCTCACTCTCCCCCAATTGTCTTTTAGCACGCTTTGTTCTCTCAAATTGTGTTCAGATGTTTTTAAGAGTGTCAGTTAACTACTGCACCAGCAAAACAACTTTGATTCCATAACCCCTTCCCACTATTGATCTTGCCTCGTAGATAAAAGAGTGCTCTCTCTGAAATCATGCATTTTTCATTGTGGTATCAATGGCAGCTTTTGCATTTGGCATCCCACTTAGCTTAAAGCTATACTCACAAATGCTGTCTGTTTTGCTCTATTGATTCAGAGGGTTTGCATCTTGTATATTTGAGATATCACTCCCTTGGTATCATTTTACTTGGTCTTTGATCAGCCTGATTGCTGTAAACAGCCACAAAGAATCAAGCAAATTATTCTAATTAATGTGTTTTGGTGGAGATTAACATTGTGCTTTGCATTAAATATTCAAGTTTTGAGATAATTAAGAAAGTGTGTGCGGTAATTCAAATCCCCATGACTGCTCTCGCTGCATGGTGCAAGCTGCTTTGTCTGTGTGTGTGGACAATTATTTGTTCAGAAAATTCCCTCTTCAATATTACACACACACTGAATGCTCTGTTTTTTTTTTCTTTAGAATATTTCTATACTGGTATTTTAAAAATGTTCATACCGTATTCTTACTAGATATACAGCTTGAAGGAAAAATTGAGATGTCCAATATTACCTTTCTCACCAAATAGGAGTTGGCATTGTAGTGCTGATGCTTGTCAGGTGTTAAACAACACTTTGGACCAAGGACAGACAAATGAGAGAGTCCTACTCTCTAATAGAATCTAAAAAGATGAAAAATATAGTGCAGGAGGCAGGAAGGACTAGTCAAAGAGGTGACCATCAGCATCTCAGCAGCGTGGCTTGGCAGCCTCCAGCCTGCCATGGTGTAATTGGAGAGAAAACATATATGGGAGCAAATAACCCCCTGTCAGGGGCATTAAAAGGAGATGTTGTGACGACTGAGAGCCCTGCCAGCTGAGCACAGCAAAGTGGAGGGGAAGAATAAGGCCCATCAAATGGAAAAACCTGCTCGGAGCAACCGTACATCCAAATATTCAAGATAATTGTTGACCGGTAGCAGAATAGAGCATCCATGTTTGTTTGTGGAACTGTCCCTCAAGAGAAAAACAGATATTTGTCACTACTGTCACTGTTGTTACCCATTCGCTGTCATGCTTTGATTGGTTTGACATGTCTGCTTTGAGTATAATTTGAAAATGGTAAAGGGTGACATTAACAGTAGAAGTGCTCAGCCCATATTACTGTGGAGTGTCATAAAGGTAGCTGATGGAAATAGTGAGGAAAATATGATTCGCTGTCACAACTCCACATTCCTTGAAATGCAGAATAAAAATAAGCAGACAAAGAGTTTCATAATTTAAACAGATGGGTTTACCCTGTGGGAAGTGACATTATCAGCCATTTTAATATGCCTTAGGCAAATGACACTAAACTTTAGCGCCGCATAACATACATTCATTCTGAATGGTGTATAATTACACCAAATATATATATATATATATATATATATATATATGTACGTGTGTGTGTGTGTGTTTGGGCTTTTATAAACTCTTGTAGAAAA
>OMNW01008101.1:17076-27932 GCA_900303245.1 Selene dorsalis
GTCGGATGCTAGCCGCGGATGCTAGCGGGTGCTCGTGACGAGCTCGCGGGTGCTAGGGGGGTCAGCTAGCTGGACTAGCGGGGCCTACACGTGTTGCACGCCCAACTTCACCTGCGGTCTATCACTGGCTGGGGGAGAAAACACAGACTTCAGCCCAGAAACGTCAACACCCACAACAAACAAAGTAGTTCGTGTGTTTTTCATGTTGTCCCCACAGTGCAATTACTTTGATTACTTGAGATGTTTTTGTATCGTATTTAATATTTTCATTATAGGCCCATTATACCACAGCTAAAGGGTGTGTCCTGGCATATACTACGGCCTGTGGTGTATTGCTTTATTATACCTATCAAAGTTGGCCAGTACCAATATAAAATCATGACCTAAACCTAAGTTCCATAGTACAGGATAACTGAATGTAGTGAGTTTACACCAGAAAAGTGCCAGAATGAATGCATGTAACTTCAGTTTGCTTGATGTTTTATCTTTCGTCTGAATCGATGCCATCACCTTCTTAAGTCCCTTAACTTCTCATATCGTCCTATCACTTCTGACAGAATGCTATTCTTCCTCTGTCTCTCTATCCCTTCCTTGTCCGTCCTCAGAAACAGCCAGCCGTCCTGCTGGGTGCTGAGTGAGTGAGTGATGGACATTTGTTTCACTTCTCTCTGCCTAAACTGAAGAAAAGGAGACCCATTCCTCTGTCTGCCATTGCCAGCTGTGAGTGGTTGTCAGGGTTGGGGCTGGTCCAGAGCCCACTAATGGTGCTGTCTGTCTCAGTCAAGTCCTTGAGCCCTTGAGTCCCAAAGAGACACAGAGCTCCAAAGGTTGACTGGAATTAAGCACCTGGTGAATGAGCAGAGGCTGTCATGGATGAAATCATTGTGACTTTACAGTTTATGTTTTTAGAGGCTGTATTTGAAGATGTTGTCATGCACTATTACCAGTCTGAATGTCGGGATTAATCATTTTGCAGACCAGTGAATTTGTGAGAAGAACCTTGATGTACAATAATTCCTTGTTTGCCTTTTACTAGTAGGACTAGATATTGATTATCATACCAAAAGGACCCCACTCTAAAATAAAAGAGAAAACAAAACACAAGAATAACATTGAGAACATAGAGGAGGATCCCAGGGGCTTCCACAAACAAACAACGCTAATTCAATGTTTCACTGACACAAAATCACATTCAATCAAAGCACCAAATAACATCCTTGTCAAGCATCTGGGAAATGGGTTATTTGGTACTTAAACAACAAGTTGCAGTTGAGGCCCATTCAGATTGTCAGCAGACACTACAGGCACGCAATGAGCGGCTTAGCAAAAAGGGGGGTGGCGGGGGAGCACTGGGGTGGCTGGAGAGTTTAAGACCAGCACTGTAGCTATTACAGGATGTCAGAAAATGTGCTTAATTGAAAATGATTAGGACTCGCGTAAAAGCCGATCAAGTCAGGGTTTGGGGAGAAAGCGCAATTGTCCCACATAATCCTGCCTGCCGCTGTTCTTTCATCTGGATGAAGAGATCAAAAAAGAAGGGATTTGTAAAGGCCAGACCTCCCTGCGCCGCAGCCATTGAGCTCAGCTCCTCTCTCCAGTATTCACTCTCCTTTTCAAATGCACTTCCTCTCTCTCATGCACTCCTTCCTTCTCCCTGTGTTTCTTTTTTGTCTTTCTTTTTTTTTTTTGCACTGGTGTTTCTCATTGGTCACAAGGTATGTGGAGGTCAGCATTCAGCCCTTTGTTGTGATTTTTGCTTAGTGCTCCTGTTTCACTGTAATATCAGTATGCTTTGCATTTAGCCATGAATCTTGATGAGGACTTGTGTGACAGCATGTTTACAGATTGTACAGTGTTGCCCTTCATCATCAAGACATCAAAGAGACGCACTCACCCACATTCAAACTTATGTGTGCAACTTCCACGCTTTTATCCATCTTCAAGAAAAGAAAAGAAAAAATAAAACAAGAGGATAGAAATTGGTCTGAAATGAAAGCTAGAGGGGCCTACAGAGAGTCAAAGTGAGACACACAAACATTCACACACACATAGAGGAATCAGCTGTGAGCTGAATGGATCTGAGTTGGGGGGAGTACAGTGCCCTTATGGCCTCTCTTTGAAGTGAGGCACAGGCCGTATGTACAGGCCCCAGAGAGGGGCATGTCTGCACCCCCCCATAGGCTGGCTGAAGGCAGCGGCCCGAGCAGAGCACACAACACAGAGAAAAGAATGGTGCTTCCTTACTGAGCTGCTTTCTCTTCACACACTTTCCTCATCCACAGCGGAGTGATTCTGTTGAGAGGAATAATGCTCAGGGCAACAAAACTCTCCATACTTCATTTAATGTCTGCAATATTTTAAGGACATAAGACATAGTCTGAGCGTGTGGTTCTGCAGCTCGATGTTTAACAACTCACTGCTTTGATGAAGTTGTATTAAATATTTTCTTGCAACCTATGAACAGCGCTATCAGTAACTCTGAAAGTGATAGCATTCAAGTTGCTGTCTAAAAGATCTATTATGGCCTTCGCTATTTATCTTAAGATTGGTGTAAAATAAATTCCCCCAAACAGCAACATGAGTGATGGGTGTTTAGTTCCAGTCTCAACAGTTATGTTTAAGTCAGTGGATGAAGAAAGATTGTGTCCATTTGTGTTGAGTGCAGCACCATTAACCTCTAGTCCGATTAGCAGGACAGAAGAAAAACTCAGAGCAGATGATTTCCGTCACTGTAATGTCACAGTGTTGTTCTCAGCTGTCGAGGCTGCACTCTTAGAACACTCCCTGTAAACACACGCGTCCACTTTGATGGACTGTTCCCAGCTTGTGCGCCCGGCACTCGGCTCACGTGTTGGGTGGGATACGGTGAGACAGTGTGAGGTCTTGTCTGGTCTGGTCTGGGCCACTCTTGCTCTGCTGTGGCCTCGGGGAATGTTTGGCGTGAGATAACGCTGTGTTTGAAGAGGAGCTCCAGATGCTCGTATATTACAGGTTGTCTTGTCGTGGTGCAGATAAAGCCTCAGAGAAGACCCTGTCGCCAGGCCGCGCTGCACACAGACACACACTCACAGGGAAGATAAATGTTTACAGGAGGCATTCACCCTTC
This sequence comes from Selene dorsalis, assembly GCA_900303245.1. Lineage (NCBI taxonomy): Eukaryota > Metazoa > Chordata > Actinopteri > Carangiformes > Carangidae > Selene > Selene dorsalis. Next base: position 20,183 of record OMNW01008101.1, read on the forward strand.
GACAGTGTCGTGCTGTGGACGGCAGAGCTGTCAGAGCTCAACCATTTTTAGGCTGTGGCTTTTTCTGTAGCATCCAGCTTTTGACAGCATGTTATATGTTGCATATCACTTCTTATAAACATATGATTATATTTTCCTGGCTTAGAGATACTTCCGCACTTTGATAAAATAAAAAAAAATGTTAGCTTTAACTCTGACAACCATATTAGTTGTCATGTCAAGACATGTTTGACTTGTCATGACGTCAAAAAAAAAAAACATTAGCATGTTTCGGTCTCTTCAATTAGATCTGAGTGGAGCATGATCTGTTTTTCAGTGTGTACTGCTGATTGGCCTCCTTTTTACACACAGTAAAACAAATGTGTGGTTGTAATTTTAGCTCCTAAAGAAATGAGAGAGTGAATTTGTCACACTGATAAAGATATAAAGTCCTGTCGTGGTGTTCTCTACCTTACTTTCACGCCTGCCTTAAGTTTATTAGGCCTTGAAATAGCTTTTACTGTAGGTCATATCTGTACTGAGTAAAGCTGGGGTTTCAGTTTACTCTCAGCATGTAACTCATTGCAAAGGCTCTGTCCAAAGATTTGTTACTTAATTGGTCATAACTATTCATTATTTATTTTTGTTAACCTCTCTGTCTTTTGATTGCAAGTGTTTCCATCAAATCTCCTTAAGGCGGAGACTGTGTCCCTGCTTTCCATCCAACCTTGAATGAAGTTATCCCTCACTAATAAGACAAGAGATAGGGAGTTCGTATAATGCAGGGACAGGTTTCCCTCTGTCATTAAGTCCTGTGTTTGCTAAAGTGGAATAGTATATTGCTTGGCATAAAACGTGGTGTGTCTTCATTTGTCAGGCTCGTAGAGCTGTGAGACAAACGATGTTCATAGTGTATGTCTGAGGGCCCTCTGAGACCACAGTTGAGCGGCTGCTCACTGGTGCGTTTCTCATGCTAATGTCATGGTCTCCCAGTCTATCTGTCACCCCATTACGCTAACATCATTATGCACAGGGGCCTGTCTCTGGCGTTGAAAAGAACAGAATCATTCCTGTCTCATTTTGAAGCAAATTGTTTGGGGAACATTTCCCTCTTTTTTTTTTTCTTTTTTTTTTTCAGTGGTAATGGCGGGCCAATCATTTTGCAAGGCTCCAGGTATGCAGATGAATGAATAGCTATTTGAGCTGTTTGGTGAAAGGAGTTTTTGTATTATTCATGAGAGGGATGGTGTGTCTGAAAGAGAACGTGTGCGGTGCGTATGTGTGTGTGTGTGTGTGCGCATTCATTCGAGCTCACGCATGTGTGTGAAGGGGCCAATGTGTCTCTATCAAACACATACATTCACACATAAGTACAAGCATGTGTACATCAGCTGTTACACACACCCTACGGAGTCATGCTTAAATATTTCTGATGGATGCCAGCTATGCAGACGGGTGGGGTCCGGTGACGGCCGGATTGGCATTTGACTTTTTTAAATACTCAACTAACGGCTGCTTGGCAAAATGATTATAGTTATGATCAATTTTTATTATTATTTATATATCATTACTTAATCAACATATCCATTGTCACCTAAATCACAGCATTATTTTAGTTTGCTGCTGTTTCCAAGTGGGATCATTCTGCGGCTATCTTTTCCTTCTCTTCACTCAGTCTTTTCATTTCACCTAGCGCAGGTTCAAATCCGGGTTAAAACCTTTGTCCCTATCAAAATCTCTCAATCCTGGCAAACAGTGCACAATTTCAGTCGGTCAGCTCAGCGGATTCCTGGTGCTGGTGCGCGAGCCTCCTGTGTGTGCGCTGCCTCTCTGTGTGGCAGACATGCTAGCAATGCACCCACCTGCTAATTGAAAAGCTTCAATCAGCTCCGCTAACTGAACAGACAACCCTGGGTCCCTGTAATTGCCCTGGTGACAGTGCTTCGGCAGGGGGAAAAAAAGCCTTTCTGTGTCTCTGTGTCATCATTTGCACAACGTTATGAATAGGTTAATAAAATAAAATACTTTAATTATAGCTTAGTTGCCATATTGTTAATGGTGCCAGTGTGGCTCAATTGAATAATACAGTTTCTACTATTAATTATCTGAAAGTGAACTTGTTTAAATGATATTTTACAGCCCCTTGATAAAATTACCGCTAGAGGCAATGTAATGATAGACAGACAAAGGCCATACACGAATTATCATAAACTATTAGCTTGTTTCCAAAGGGTTTTATGTTAATCTTTTAGCGCTTAAGTACCCTGCAATTAACATATCAGGAGGAGCTGCCTTCCAGCTAGGCTTGGAAATTGAAGTGCTCAGATAAAAAGCTATTGAGATGAAACCCTGAAAGAGAAGAGGAGCTATTGCACTGAAGTGTGCTGGAATTTTTACTCGTGTGGTCTGTGTGTGTTTGTGTGTGTGTGTGTGTGAGAAAATCTGTGAGCAGGGGAGAGCGATAGAGACACTTTAAGAGCACTGAGACAAAGAATGAGTGAAAAAGAGAGCAAGATGCCGTGAGAGTGTCTGTGATAAAGGATGTATAACAATTCCATTATCTCTCTTGGGTGATGACATGAGACGTCTCTTTCAGGCCTCTTTTCCTTTGTCTAATGCTACACAGTGTGTGAGCTATAGGAGGGATGAAATGGCTCTCATTGGCTGCGATGGCGGCATCTGATGGAATGTGTTTACATATCAGGCTAGTGGCTTGATATGTAAATGCGGCGCGTTGAAAAGGCTACAGGGAGATATGGTTCATTGTTAGGTCTGCACAGACCGTGTTCCCTTTTATGCTAAGCACAATTGTATCCACTGAGCGAGCATCTTGTAAACCGCCCGTTGCCTTTGGTAGGTTAAACCCACAAAGGAGACCCATGCTTTGGAAGATATGCATGTTTTATAGGGTAATTGGCAGCTTTGCTTTGGTCTGCGTTCTTTGTTGTCAACACATAGCAGCTGACACCATTTACATTTACTACAATTAAATGAAAATACCCATAACACATGTCTTATGAGTTCAGTTCTTTGTCTTGCTTGCTCACTACAGGAAACAGAAGAGAGTAATTATTTTTCTAGATCATTTCTCCCCATCTTTTGTGAAGAAATTTGATTATATTCCCATGTTTACCTTGTGTTACCATACATTTTACCAGTTCCAGTTGCGTCCCCAGAATAATAAACCAGTGTTATTTGATTTTGCATCTTTTTCTGTCTATAACTAACCATAATTATTTCACAGTAATTCACAGTGTATGTGAATAATGAATTGTTAGACTATTATATGTGCCATTCTTTACATTTTCAGTGTATAACAGACCTGACTCAGTGAAACCATATTGCCCATAGGGAGCACTGATATTTTACCCCATCACCCAAAGATAGATGAGTCCACTGAGGCCTTAATCTCATGTTAAAGATTTGTTGGCCTCTAGTAGTCAGGCCTAGCATTGAGGTGCCTCATCTGATTTATATTCACTGGCATTGAAGGGGAGCCAAGTGCACTATCTGCAAAGCAGATACTGCAGCGGTGCCCTTGTATTTGGCCTTATATTTCACCTGAAATAAAACCTCTGAGCAAGGTCATGTCCTCGAACACCCTCTTCTCTCTCTCATTCTCTTTTTGTTCGTCTTTCTTCTTATTTTTCATCACTTTTTCAGATGTCTAACAAGCACACCCAGTAATTTTTCATGTAAATGATTACCTGACAAAAACATTATGTCTGCATTCTCATATACAGTCCCCTAACCCTCAGACCGAGAGGTTTTAATTTCTCTTTCATGGCTGGTTATGAGAGTAAAAAGCTGAGAGAGAAATAAGGTCCATAGCTGGCCAAAATCCTGATGAACACCGCCTTTAAAACCAAATTCTTGTCTGTCAGCTCCTATAATTTATGGGGCGGAGATTACAAAGCTACAGATACAATAAATTAAACTGATGGACAGAATTATGCCCAGTGCTTCCTGCTCTCCCCAATGACGCACACTAACTTAGCACTGCCTGACAATGAGTGTGATTTACCACTGGGCAAGAGTGGAGAAGGGAAAACATTCACAGGCAGAGGCACCCAGGCCTCACTCTGGCCCGCAGCCTAGTGAATAAAACCCAGCTTTAATTCACCCACAAACGTGTCGCCATTAAAAGACTAAGAATAGGGATTGCAGATCATAAATACTCTCTGATTTATTAGCTAACAACAAAGAGCATAAGCCCAGCCAAGGAGAGGGAGCGTGTTTGACAGAATGTTGTCAAGGAGAGAAAGAGAGAGGAAAAACACACTCATTCTCTCATTCTCAGTCACAGACACTCTCAGCTAAATCTGACCAGGGATGTAGCCCAGCCCTATCTCCTGCAGCAGCGTAAGGAGCAGATGTGTCTGCTCTCTTCTCAATGTGTGACAGACAGAGAAGATAAACAGAGAGAAAAGCAGAGAGAGAGAGAGGAAGAGACGGAGGGAGGGAGGTAAAGAGAGAAGGAGCTGGCATGGCACTGGCTAATTTATCTCGCTGAGAGACAGATTAAAGAGAGAGGAGAGTGAAACAAAGTTCCACTGGCTTAATCAGCGGACAGCTTGCTAGCAGAAGACATGATAAATCAGAGCAGGCTCAGTCCAGGAGAAAGCCTTTGCTCTGAGAGGGAACGGGAGACGTCCTCGGCCAAAAAGCAGTATCTTTTACGCGGACTGTTGTAAAGAGTAGCTTGTGAACTTGCTATGTGTATGCTTGCAATCAATACTCATTGCTATTGTTTGAACAAACATTGTTATACAGTAGCCTTCTGCTGTTCGCTTTGTTTCAACACTGTTATTTTTAGTAGTGAGTGAAGAGTGCTTTTCGATGGTGTTGTGTAAACAGGACAAAGGGACATGAAAGACCTTAAGTTTCCTCCTGGTTTCTCTTTGCAGTTGTGTCTTTCTTTAGCTTCTCGTCTGACAGGAGACTAACCTGAGGGCCTAACCCAGGAACAGGAAAAGGGGCTTAGATATCCCTGTGTCATTAGTTCACTGCGGGGTCATAGCTGGGCCACTCAGAGCATGATTACACCCCTTGATTTATCTGCTTTGGAGCCCAAACACAGATAAATCTCCAAGCTCATCCTGGCCGTGGGATCCTCACCGTCTGATAAACGGCCCAAGCTGAATAAACAACCGCCAGCCCCCTACCCCCACAAACACCCAGCCTCATACATTATGAATAATTCATTCAGATTGTGAGCTCACTTAAATGTGTATATTTTGTATCTTAAATGGCAAAGGTGCTCCTATGATCTCCATCCAATACGTTGCGCACGTCTTTGATGAAATACTGGAGAGGCAGAGGTTGGCGGACATTTTGTTTTGTAGTTGTAAACTTTATTTCCTCGCCCCGGCTGTCGTCCTCTAACATTTTCACATAAATATACTTTATGCAAATATGCAGCTCCCGTGTAGATATTGGCTTGTCTGCGACTTTATGACAAAGTTTAAAATCATTCATTACAGTGACCCCTGCGGTAAATTCACTTAGTGGAAAATTGCCCCGGCTCTCCTGTTTGGTGTGTAAATGTGATCACGAGAGCATTTTTAACTTAATTAATTGGCCGTTTCTGTTGACAAGAAATTTATGCAGTAATAATTTGCTCGAAATAGATGCAGAGCGCAGGAAATGAGATATCCATCAGAGCGCTTGTGTTCCGCCAGCTGCACCGCGGCTAATATGAAAGTATTTTGGGCTGCTCAGACCCTGCTGTTTGCGCAGTCAAGATTATATATACCCACGATCCATTGCCTGCCTCAGAGGCGCTCATGGAGGTCTATGATAACAAAGACCATGTGATTTATGGCCTGCTGTGAAAGCAGAACTTGATGAGATTAAACAATTTCATAGCACGAGTGTTTCTCAGAGGGCCCTCTGATTTGTGGCAGCAACGCCGACAGTAAATCAGGTTTATATATCTGAAAGCATGCTCAGCAAAGAAGTGCAATTACTGTTTAAGACAGCTACTTTTTATTTAATTTTTATCCCTGGTTTGTCTTTTTTATTCCTGGCCTGTCACACAGCCATTCACCTTCATAAGTCCTTCTGAGGGAAGGGTTGAAGAAGAGAGGAGGTGGGAAAGTCAAGGAGGGAAGGAGAGGGAGGCACGGCATGGCATGGGGCCTCTGCTATCTTTCCTCCACAGCTTTTAGAGCAACAACTGCAACAACAACAGCAACAACCAGGGGACAACGTCGGCCACCAGCAGAACAACACGGGCATCCATAGAGCAGGGGAGAGCACTCCATTTTTAATGCATTGTTTGCCTGCTGCTCTGTCCCTGTCTGAGTAAATGAAGTAGGCAGAGTGTAATTAGAGAGCCGGGCTTTGCTCCGTGCCATAAAGATGACATGGTGTAATGATACAGCTTACAGGCCCGCAGAGGGTTCTGTCTCGTGACGGAGGATCTGGGTCGTTTGCCTGTGACTTATGATAGGTGTGGAAGATGACAGTGTTATCATTGCGACGTGGAACTCAGAGGATGGGAGAGAATTTCTTGCGAAAGGCTGTCAGGGATTGGAGGCGAGCAGCGATGGATAGGGAGCATATTAATCATCTGTGTTAACTGGTTGTCATGTAATATTTTCAAATGGATGAATAAAGAGGAATATAATTTTCAGTAATCTAATTATCATAATTGTGTTTGTTTTTAGTGCTGTTTATTTGTCTTTAAATATGCTTAAATACCAGTTTAGAATATGCATATAATACATGATTCAAATTAATAAACAGATAAAAAAAATTATTATTTTAACCTTATACCCCTAAATTATTTTGCATTGAGTTGAGGCCAGTTGTTAAATTTAGATCACTGAGGTTGTGCTGTATTTACATCATGCAAGTCTGCATCTGTACTAATCAACTAATCAGTTTGTGTTTGTGTGTGAATGTAAGTGAGCATGTAAGTACATGTGCATTAGCGTTTCATGCATTCAAGTAATATGAGGGGATATCTGTGCACTTTTTAATGTGAGTACATGCACACATGCAAATTTGTGTGTTTTGAAGTTGTGGTTAAATGATCTGTGTGTCTGTGTGTGTATGTGTATGTGTGTGTGTCTGTGTGTGTGTGTGTGTGTGTGTGCGCGTCTGCGTCTGTGTCCTTGGGTGAAGATGTGAGTTGTGCATCTGTCTGCATCATCCCATATCTTCCCAGAAAACATCAAGAGATCTCATTATTTCGACACATCTCAGTTTTTTTTTCCTCTTTTTTTCTTCCTGTATGCCTTGAGTCAAAATTAGTTTTCATTCCCTCTGTGATCTTACTGACTGAAGCTGGCTCAAAGTAAAGAAAATCGCAGTCTTCATAGCGAGGCTGAGTCAAACACACACTTCACACAGCCGCAGTCTGAGTTAAGCATTGCTAAGTAACCTTCACATTTCACTCGTGTGAAGAGCTAATTTCCTTTAAGTTCACATGTCACTTTTTGTGGCTCTTTTTGTGGGTCCTCTTCAAATGTCTCTCGGCGTCTAATTGCATAGGAAACATTCTAGACAAGCCGGTGTGACAGGCCCGCTCCCAGAGTCTTCAATTATTAAACATCCTACACTCTAGAAAACAGCCCTGACGTTAGCTACAGCCCTTAATCGGAACAGAAAACCTCATGATATGTCACACTCCTGAGTTGCTGTGGTTTTGTGTGTGCCTGTGTGTTTTAGGCTTGGCTTAAACAAGGAAAGATGAAAATATTTAATTTCACACCAGTTAAATAAGGCAAAATGTAAAAAAATATTTTTGTCACAGGTGGATCAG
>OMNW01008102.1:0-11649 GCA_900303245.1 Selene dorsalis
AACCAGAAAGTTAGCCTTTTTAAAATCCACAGTATATTGACAAATGCGATGAAAAGTACTTGTTTGAGCAGCAGAACATTAATGATGTTCTTCTTGGTAGCAAACCTCCAGCTTTGCCTCCGTGAGACAAAAGGTTAAATATCCCTCCTGTGCTGTGAAAGGAGATCAGCTTCTTGGACGATGTAGAAACAACATGCCCCTGTAAATTTCTATCTTCAACACATTGCTCCCCAAGGGGCCAGTCAAAACAGCCTCGTCCAACCAAGTTACAAACCCACTGTGGATGCACAATGGCGCCTTATGTGTGGGGGCCGAGCCAAACTTCCCTTAGGTTCCTCTAATTTGCCCATCTCTGCCAGGACATGGTAATTCCCTTCAAACCTACTTCCTTCTGACACTTTCAGTTCCCTCTCACCACTTTCTCCTGTCCTCTGTGCGTCCCCCTCTTTCCATCCCTGTCACCTCCATCTCATCACGGCCTCTGTCTGTCTCCTGACTCTGTTTTATTGATGATTTTTTCCCACATGCTTGAGCTTTTAACTCAACATGTGTAATATTCTATGCTGAAATGCTGGATGACTGAACTGCGCTGAGTTATTTTCCTTTCTGTTGTTTAATTTGGTTGCAATCCATCGCTACTTTGAAATCTAAACCCTGAAGTCCAATTCCTTCTTCATCCATGCTTCTGCATTTCAGGTATGTACATTGTTTCATTTGCATTTTATTTTCTGTTTTCAGTTTTGGTCACAGTTTTACTGTCGGTTACTTCACAGACAGGGTGTGTCGCACTCTGGACATGTTATTTTTTTCTCTACAGTCCATTCTCATTTTGGTTTCGACCTAAGAAGAGAGCCCTGGAATATTTGTGGTTGATTTTTATTTGTCTTCTCTTACTTTAGAGCGCATTGTGTGTCCTGCAGCAGATGCATTTCACAGTGGTGGCACTGAATCATTGGAAAATAATCTAAACTGTATCATCTTCAGAGTTATTGTCCTCCCACAAACACATGCAAGAGCACTTGTGTGCGAGTGTGTTTACTTAAATAGTAATAAACATTTAAATATGTTTCTGAACTGCAACCAGCTCTGAAAGTGATGTGGTTTGCAAATGGACCGCAAACTAAAACTGACTCCAACCCCTGCTGTTCCAAAAAAGAGAAAACACACACATACACACACACACACACACACACACACTCACATTGTGTAAACAATGGATCTTACTGATGAGCAGATGGAAATGTTCAGTTTTGCTCAGGACTTTTCCACAAATTTCGGCTTTATTTTGAATGTCTTCTTCAAGAAACGCTGCTCAGAGGACCACTCTGCAGTAGCTTCAGTCTCATAACTATTAAAGTTAACAGCTCACGGCGGTTAAAGCATGTGGTTTTGGCAGCTTTTTCCTTGAAAAAGGAGCTGGATTTCATATGTGCATCTTATTTCAATCTCATGGCGACACTCGTGTTATAATTGAATCTATGAGACATTAACAAGGTTTTGAAAAGTCTTAGATTTACCTTTATGAAGCACAAAACTCAACTCAGGTGAAGCTGACGCCAGAACAAATATGAAAATTTGCATGTGATATCATCTGGCCCTGATGGACAAAAGACCTGCCAAAGAAACCCTTTTAAAACAGGAAAAACCCAGCTAAACCTTCATTCCTTTCAAAATCCTTTTTCATCCCGAGAGTTTTTAATCTCTGCTGTTCCCCTTCCTGCTCTCCTCCTCTCTCCTCCATAAGCCAGTCTGTGCCAGCCTCCGCTCCCTTTGTTCTCTGCTAGGTGTGGCCGATGACAGAAGGCTAGGGGGCAGTAAACTCAGCCACTGCTTGTTGTAGCCCTGTTCCACTGATTCACAGCTTCGGTGCTCCTGCTAATCTCCAGGCCTAACTGTGGCGCATACTGGCACAGAGCTGTACACATGCACACGAGCCACTACAGTACAAGTCTGAGCAAACACAGTCAGGCTACAGTACAGTACGGACAGTAAGACTGGAAAGACTGCAAGAAGTGCACATTGGTGAGCCATTTCTGTACAAACCATTGAAGCAAAACCTGATCTTCCCATCAACATAATGAAGAATGAGAAGTCATATTGGGGCTTACCACAGCAGAACACCAGCTGCAATGCACCTTTCATTAAGGAACTGGCTTCATCCGTAGATACTGTGTTTCCCTCAGTCAGTGTTTTCGCCAGAGCAGCAGACTGAGCAGTGTCAGATTCAGACAGAATGAATAAAGGCTGAGTGGAGTCACACACACACATGCAGATGCAGCTGATTACTTTGCTTAAAGTTACCCATCATCATCGTCATCATCATCATCATCATCATCATTACTGTTATTTCTGATTGAGCCAATGTGATATTTATACAGAACTGTATACAATAAACAAAAATGTGATATACCCACCATTTGAAAACACTTATATCCTGGCTTAAAGAAATATAATTAATATCTTTCTGAATAATACAACAATTGCAATGAGACAACGCAACAGGGTGACTGCTCAGGTTTTATGGGAACATGGGGAAAAGTTTCCACAGCTGGAAGCTGAAGTTTTCTGAAAAAGAGACTAGCACTCCGTGAGTCACCATTCGGGGCAAGTGGACACAAAAAGAGTCATCTGATGACATCTTCAGTTGAAGTCTTAATGGTCTGATTCTCTCTTTGGCGGACAGGTGCAGTAGATATCAAAAATCATTGCAAGCTGCAGAATGTAAATCATGTATTTGGCTGAATTTGACCTAAACCGGAGCCCAGTGTTGTAAGTCTGGAAAGTAAAAAGAGCTTTGAGATCTTTACTCACTAAACTCCTCTCTTTCATAGAATTATAGGAACAGATACATTTAATTTGCACTGATTTTTTTTGTCATCCTATATGAGCCGTTTCGGTATGAAAAGCCTTCACTTGACTTGATGAGCCCTTACACGATCAAGCCAAATGCTCTCAATACAATGAAGTGATTCTATGTTTACATTGTGCCAAAGTCGTTATGATTATATATGATGGGGGCTGAAATCAGCAAGGGAGATTACACACAATCAGTGCATCACTGCTACATGGCAATATGACAATGTTTTCATTAGACCAGGTCCCCAAGCAAGACGAAATGTATGACAAAAGGTAAAGGTTGAGGCGAGTAGCACAGCAAGTCCAGCTCAAGTTTAATATGGAAGTCCACATCATTACCCCAGGGTTCAGTTCCCTCCATACACCGCTGGCATGGGAATGAGTGTTGGATGAAGAGCGAGGCTAGATTAAATTGTCAGCACTGTGTTAGTTAGGTCCTGTCCTACTCTGACCTGCCTGCAGTATGTCCCGCAGCACACAGCGCAGTCTTTGCCGGCTTCATCACACTCCGCAGCTGCTATAAACAAGGCTCCGGGCCAGGTATATCCAGTGACTTCCCAGTGAAACCCTACAGAGGGATCCAGCCTTACTGGCATGACTTAATTCAACAATGATGAAACGTGCAGCTAAGCAGAGCACCGCGGTTTTGTCATTGTTGAGTACTTCTGAACGCTTGCCTTACATGGGCTTTGAAATAAAACCATAGATGAGGGAGAAGGAGTAAATCTGTTAAGAGTTGACAACTGAAAGACTGACGCGTTCTGCTGGACGGACTGAGACCAGACCACCCGAGCAGCGGCCTTTGTTCCACAAGAACGAGAAGATGGCTGATAATCCCTCTGAAAGCCTGTCGAGATCCCTCCTCTGCATACACACACACACACTCACACACATACAAAACATACATAAGCAAGCAGAACACAAACCTTATCTGGTCATTTCACCACAGGAACAACTGAGCATTACATCAGTCACTCTTGTCTTGTGTGTGTAGACGAGTCCGAGTGGGCCCTTCCAGGTACACAGGTATATATTCAATGGCTAACAGGGCCTTGGATGTATGATAAATATTGGAAATTTTCATATTAGAGGTCACATATCAAATAAAACACCACAGTACCTATGCTACACCCGTATCCAAACCTAAATGTGATCCTCATCATCCTATTTATCCATTTACTATAAATATCTGACCAAAATCAATGAATTTCATCCCAATTTGACACTGTTATATGCCATCTAAATGTAAGATACAGGGATATATGTTGCAGCATCAGTGTAACATTTGAATTTTATGGGGAGCTAACGCTCTCAACATGTGTTTAATGCGAACAAGTTCAGGAGTTCATGTTTTCCTACAGTTCATTGAGGAAACAGAATAAAATCACAAACTGAATGAAATTAGCTCTGCCTTGTCCTTCAACTTGTCTTTGATTATACTTGCATGGATTACAGTGGACTTCCAGTCTTTGGGACGAGACGCATGAGTGGTGTGAGACGATATTAGAACCGAGACAGGAAATGATGCGATAAACCAGGAAGCTGCCACTATTGTTAGGAACAAGAGCGGAAGTTCTGCTCAGGACGATATGCTCAGGAGCTGGATCCCTATATGCAGGAATCACACAAGAAAGCACATGGAGAAAAAACACACACATGCCTTCACACACTCTCTCTCAGCCTCATTTCCTCTAATTAACTTCTAAAAACTTCATATTTTGCATTTGAATACACATCTACCAAGGCTACAGTTGTTTTTTTGATCTGTCTAACTGATGAAGACATATATTAAAAAAACAAAACGTTGCCACACCTATGAAGGAGCGAATGATTGACATTCCTCAGGCTTTGTAGTGTAACGAAGTGGAAACACTGAGGTCATAAGCTAACATACCTCTAAACAATGACAACAAGTTTCATGCAAGTTAAAACACTGTGAAGCACACGTAAGAGGTACTAAAATAATAAATACAGTATATCTGGCTGAAGAACAATAGAACATGTATGTTGTACAGTGCTATAAGAGCATCTGGCTAATAAACATGACTGACCAGTGATTGTGAAGCAAATTGTTGTTGTGGCTGTTTTGTTGACCTGAGGGATGATTGTATCTTGGCTAATAAGAAGGGAAAGTCAGTGATGAGCAGGTGACGAGCAGGTCTGTAATAAATGAGATTTCTCCTTCTATTCTCAGACCATACTGTACGATCACTCTTACAAGTACACATGCAGACACACAACTGCGTCTTTGTTTGCTTTTAAAAAAGCCCCCAGGGTGACAGGCTGGGCAGTTATTCTCGTCTGACACGACAATTGCTACAGTTTGCTGACACAAATTTCACACCTCTCCTCGACAGATTCAATTAAACCTTTTTACAGTATCGCCTCAGGAGCAGCACGCACATCCCCCCCTGCAACACATATAAAAGGATTGGTGACAGAAATGTTTTCTCTGTTGCATCCAAGCCTCTGTGCTGCACGGCATTGATTTTCACATCTAAGCTTTGCTTAACCTCCTTATCAACACCCCATATTCTTTTTCTCAGAGGGAAAGACAGACACGTAGAGGATACTACAGCGTACGCATCATGGGGCCTCGAAATGGCTTCAAGCAAGCAAATGTTTATCTGCTCTTTTTGTGCATGTTTCTCTTTAGCTCCACTTTAACTCTACTTCTGACAGATGTGCCATTTCAATTCACCAGGAAAACCTCATTACGAACAAGAACAAAAAAGGATGCTTGTCACTCAAATCATAATTACATGGGATTTTTACATACTGCCCACAGCGACAGACAGGGACTGTGTGTGTGAGAATGTGTACACACGTGCTCAGACGTATACATGTGCATGCATAGGAGACACGAGCGCCCGGCAGTGACAGCGAGACTGTAAGAAGCATCAGGGATTATAGGTACAAAAAGCAATCCTCACCGGCCGTGACCAAAATAAAAAAAGGAGAAAAGCTTCGCAGACAGAGGCTGAGAAGAAATGGGCTTTGCATGGGTTCATTATGGCACTGAGTCACAAGAGAACACATCTGGATTACTCATACAGTCTTAATCAAACAGCTGGCTGAGAGCATGACTGGTTTCAAAAGGAGCCAACTAAGTTAATGTGTCACTGTGAGAGATTGTGCACGTGCGCTTGTTACAGTTACAGTTTTATCCTGTATAACTGACTCTGACTATGAGAAAAGTGATCATCAACTTTAGAGATAGTAGAGAGGACTCCCTGATGAGGCCATCTCCTTGTGCGTTACTATGGCAACACGATAGTCACACAGGAGGCAGCCGTGGGAGAGAAGTGGGTCAGATACCATTAGCAAATAAATTTTGTTTCCCTTGGTTGTTTGTTTTATATCACCACTGGGGGTTCAACAGGATAGCTCTGCTACAGCTACATGGCGAGCATTAGCATTAACAGCTGGCAGAACGTGAATGAATCTCTCTCCGTATCACTGCTGTTTTTCTTGGGCTTGTTATGTAACCGAACTGCAGAGGTGCTGTAGCAGATCGTTTTGCTTTGAATCCCTTTCTTTCTATGAGCTCCTCGTCCTCTTGGGAAAATGGTTTCCTGCAAGAAAACAACAGCTTTTCTCTACATCTTTGACACCCCTTGGTCATTTATTCAAAGGAACCACAGAACGAGGGTGTCTGAGGAGGACCGATCCTCTGTGGTGCTGAAGCTCACAAATCATAGAGCCCCCCACTCAGCCCGCTGGCTTACATGTGACGGAGCGAGACATGAAACAGAAGCGCAACACAACTTTGACTTTGTCGTTCGGATGATTTGGAATCTCAGAACAAACAATCCCGCCCAGGTAAAGACTGAGCTCTGTTTGTTTCTGTGCCATAAATCTCTCTGTATCTTTAGGTTTCATGACAGAGAACTCTCTCTCTCTCCTCCAAACACACACAGTACCCCTTCCTATCACACACACAGAGCCAGGAGAAATTAAACAGGCCAACTTGTCATCACACTTTTGGAGAAAATGAAATCTTTGAAGCGAGGGCAGTTCCAGGTAATGACTTCCAGAGTGGTTATAACTTCAGAGGGATGGCAAGTAATCCTGGTACTTGGACTGCCAAGGTTAGAGCTGTGCACTGTGATGTACATGCACTCTGAATAACTCAGACAGATGCCACAGCAAGAGGAGACATTGTATAAACATCCAGGGTCAGAGCTTTGATGCCTTTGGTCTGGTTTTGGGAGGGTGGTCCTTCCAAACTGCACCATCATGCACATGATCAATAGGCCAGTAAATGTTTTAGGCGCTGGCACAACAAGGGGCATAAAATATTGAAGCAACAGAGTGAAACACAACCTCACGGGATGAAGGAGGGATTGTGGGTTTGCGGGGAGGGGAGGGGGTAACCCTAGAAAGCCAGTCAGCATTATAAACCAGCCTATCAGTCACTCTACACCAGTGTTTGTATGAAGAGAGTAAAAGAGACAGGGAGGAGAGATTGTAAATGTCATGAACAATTTAGCCGAAAACGGGTTCTTGACCAGTTTACATTGATCTCTGAGTTGGCGAGTGATTGGTCCTCTGACAAGAAGATTAACAGTATTTCATTCACGGGCAATGGGAGGTCAAGTTGTCCGTCCTCACATGGCTGTACACAGACACGCACACAAACATAGTGGAGATTATGTATAATTTGTTTACATATAAACCATTACATAGCTCAGACTCTGGCTTCCCATTCAGCAACCGCAGACATGACCGATCACCTTCAACCGCTCCTGTTCCCTCGCTCCCACACACTCACAAACACTGCACTCAGGCCAGGCTCCACATGATTTACTTGAATCTATATATAAGCACACACACAAAGAATGAACTCAAACCCAAACAGACCCACTCATACAATTACTTTATGCACTAAACACACACACACATATAATGCAGTTAAAGTAGCCTAAATACAAATGCAACCCAAGTTCTGGGAAGTACGGCTGACCTCAGGTTACTGCGGGTGTTAAATGACAACTGGAGTGGAAGCTGGGCCTCAGTGTGAGACTGCCTTTATGACATGGGCAACACGATAGGCTGCATTTATGACAAAGGAAATTGATATCAGCTCAACAGGAAGCTGGACACGAGGAGACCAAAATTTGACTCTTTCCATCAACCAGGTTTAATTAACTTATTTTTGAAAGAACATACTGTAAGTGGTGCCTAAGTTGTAATAAACCAGGATTTCTTTAAACAGTCCTATATTTCACACTTTTATGGTGTTTGATTTGAAGTGCTGATCCATAAAAAGATATATCTGTAGTTTTAAAAACCTAAAACCATCTAAAACAGTAACTTTTTTGTGACATCACAAAGTAACAGAGGTCCTGCCTGTTCGTTTTAAGCAGGCATTGGCAAACTATTCCTCAAAGGGCCTTGTGGCTGCAGGTTTTTGTTCCAACCAACACACAGTTTGACCAATCAACTGTCTGAAGACTGAGATCAGTTGATTAACTGAGTCAGGTCTGGTGTGCTGTCGCTTGGTTGGAAAGAAAACCTGCAGCCACACCGGCCCTTTGTGGAATAGTTTGCCCATGCCTGGTTTTAAGGCTTAGTTTCTGAATACAGGCTGTGTGCATTTCTCTGTAATACTTTCACAGTACCAGAATAGAACCTAAACCTGCTCCATAATCAGACATGGAAATTTCACAATACAATATGGGGCCTTTAACCACACGGGGGATTTTTAGGGTGAATGAACGAGCAGACAAGTGACTGAGCACAGCCCCTTTGCTTCTCACATCCCAGCGCACATTCGGTATTTCCCAATCTATGAACTTTGCTGCAAACCTCTTAACCTGCTTGACACTGTGACGGCCTCCAGCAGGGACGCAGAAACACAAGCACATGTTCATCTTCTCAAAGCACATGAGACACTTCATCCGAAGTGTCAAAAGCTCTGCTCTAGCAGTAAATTTCCTGTACCTTTCTGCGTGTCATTCTTCTTCTCACAAGTGCAGCCTTCAGTGTACTACATGTTCATCATAACAATGATGACGGATGAAAGCCAGCATCTAGGACTCCAGAGAGTCAAAAAATTTCCCTGATGCCAATGCATGACATCCTCTACGAAATTAATTTACACAAACATCACGGCTGTGAAACGCAATCAACTCATAATGTTTCAATCCAAGAAAAAGACTAACCTCAAGACTTTTTTTTTTCTCTCCGGAAAATGGCAGCATTATGTAACATAAACTTTGCCTCAATGTTTGAGTGGCCCTCACTTTGCTTTTGCATCCGTGTATACATTATGTGAGAACGACAGGGTTGACAGATGGCTTAGGGTCCCAACTCACCACCTCACATGAGTCACGGGCCCCTGTTTTCACCCCAGTCTCCGCCCGGGGCCCAGGCCATAACCCAATAAGAGAGATGGATACACCAGACACACACATGTGGATATTTACATACGTCTGTAAAAGCTATCCCTGAGTAGAGAGAGGACTGAAAGGATGAGACAGACCGACAATTAGATTGACACAGGGGTGGGACAAAGACTAAAGAAAATGGCGGAGTATCTTATTTGTAAGGAGTGTCTCGCTCAGGGTTTCCACCATCCCTAAACCTGATCAGAGTCCTCTCCTCGTCCTCGTGTCCTTGTCCCCTCTTCTGTCCTCCGGGTCTCTGCAGCAGTTAGTTGCGGCAAATTCAGACCAATTATCAGACTAATTTCCTCACAGCTGACTCACCCTGGAGGCGGTCAGTATTAAACTGTATGCCAGATGGAGAATACAGTGCTACACCGAGCTGAGATCATTGTTGATAATTCACTTTTTCCCACAATTCAACAAACGAACAGGAACGGCGAGCGATGGAACATGTGGGAGTGTTAGTGCGGCCGTGTGTGTGATTGCTTCCAAGTGTGCAAGTCAAAAAGCAAAAGAGAAAATGGGGCAAAGACGGCCAAAATATTCAACTACTTATCACAAATTAGTTTTTGACTTAAAAGGAATGTCTTCTCGTGGAGTAATAACCCGCTGATGCACTGAAAATGACTAACTCAGATCACGACGAGTGGAAAAATGAACATCATGTATGGAAATAATTAGCAGAATGGTTAAATACTGATATTGCAAAACCAGTGGCACTGCAGATACGCAGCACTCAGCTGATAGGCAGCCAACACTCAGCTACACTCCTGTCCAGATCCCTCATCACAGCGAAATTAGGCAAGCAACTGTGCTACATGGCCAACTTTACCATGACCAAAATGGTCTGGGGAGATGGAGGGAGGAGGTGAGGTCGGACGGAGGCTGAGTGAGAGAGGTGGGGGAGGAGGGGGAGGTTGCCTTATGTGATTATAGTAACTGTAATTGATCAGGACATTGGAGTGAGGTCAAGGAAGGGGGCTGAAGTTAAAACCAGGGAGTGGTAAGTTACATGAGATCCTGACCCTAACCTCAGAGACCCTGCAGGGAAATACTACACAGACCCATGTGTGAACACAGAGACTCTGAGGTTTACTGCACGTATAAACACACCACCACACACTGTACCATATATGATGGTTTCAGGGTCTCACTCAGGCATGTGCGAGTCTGGCTCGGCGCACAGGTAAGATAAGACAAAGTGAGAGACAAGAGCAAAAGGAGAAAAAAGAACAGACACAGACGATGAGTGTGGACTTGTTGAGACCCGTCCACAGTAAATCAAAGTAATAGTTCTCTTTAAAAAATTCCCATAAGAGAGGAGCAGCATGAGGGGACGCTGCTGGCCGGCTTAATAGTACAGATTAAATCTCTATAGCTGGACTATAAACGAACGTCTCCCTGTTTCCATACGTCTGCTATAGTCTCCAGCTCACGTTACCTCTGTCCTGGCTCTGTGGTCTGCTGGCTAACCAAACCTGACTCCTGGCTCCTATGTTGCTTCAAGGTAGCAGTAAACCTAGAGCAGGGGCTCCCAAACCAGGGTCCAGCCTCCACGAGGGTACCTTGAGGGGCCACTAAAGGGGCCCGTAATGAGATGAGGAACAGTTAGTCACTGATACAACAGTCCCCAGGCAAAACAAAGACACATTATATAAGAAAATACTACTCCTTGCTTTTGTTGTGGTCTCAGGACTATTACCTCTCCACCTGATTCCCAACCCTCCATTTGGTGAACAGTAATTGGTGCAGAGGGAATTACAGACCATTTGATTCACTTGTTCCCAAAACACTCTTTTCCCACATGCTATAATTACGAAAGAAACAGCTGTTAAACAATGGAAGAAAATCTGTGACATTAAGAAAATGACTTTGTCCCATCAAAATCTGAGAAAAGAGCACAAAAGTCCTTAAGATGCCCAGATGCTGCTAGTTAACCATTTTCACCGTGATGCACGGAAATACTGATGAGGCCCAAGCTGAGGACCAAGAATTACAATAAAATAGTCCAACTCGTGTTAAAGTGCGATGAACACTAGAGAGGCTATTGTACCCAGCTTTCTTGTTACAATGATTTTCCACACTTCTGAGCTAACCTGCATTGACTCTCAAATTTTTGTCTTAATAAGACTTGACGTTAAACCTGGCCACTGCTGCGTGTCAGTCAAAACTTTGCTCCCCATCCTTTTCACCTACACTGCAGCACAGGCCTGTTTGTTCACCATGAATATGAATTTGGTGGGAGCTGTGGCTGAGCCTCGGGGACGGAGCTGTCAGCTGTAATTCTCTCAAACGTGTTGGGATGTAAAGGTACCTTTGTCTCTCACACCTGAGAAACCCGAGTACATCTGACACAGTCATCCTGTTTTCGCCCTGCTCAGCCAACCCCTCCCCCCCTTCA
>OMNW01008103.1:0-11351 GCA_900303245.1 Selene dorsalis
TCTGAGGCTTCCTCTTCATTTACAGTGTTTTACAATTTTAACTTTTTTTATTACACTAGATTTTGCTAATGTAGTACATTCATTCATTTCATGGTAGTTGTAAAAACATGCTCATGTAAAAACCGGACAGAGACAGTGACTGTCAGCTGGAAAGAAGCAGCAGAATGGGGAGAAATGAGAGTAACATATTTATGCTCTGAGGAATTCCTGTTTTCTCTATCCTCTCTGTTCTGGTGCCATCAGCGTCACATCATACAGTGAACTTAAACTCACCATAAAGCACACTGATTTTACTTTAAACAATGCTATTCACACCACTGGTGACTGTGAGTATTACTCTAGGTGTTTAGGTTTATTGTGAGATTGAAAAATACTAGTGTAACTTGCTCTGTAGAGTTAAATCTGTATCACACACTTACAAAGCCAATACATAGACATAAGCAGCTGTTTTGGTCACAGGAGCTCTGGTTGTATCCATATAGAATATCTTGTGTACATCATTTAATCAGAAATATATTTTGTGACATCGTGGTGGTCATACTGTGCGTGTTGTGGTAGTTGTGTGTGTGTTGGTGTAGCTGGATTTTGTGTATAGGATATAGGATTTGTGCAGAATAGTAGAAGTAGAAGTGTTAGATTTGGCTCACACTTTCAGTGCAGAGGCACTGTGGTCCTGAGTCCTGAGTTTCAGTATCTGTTGGGGTTGATGTTGCAATAGAATGCAAAACACTGAGAAGGCAAAAAACTTGCCCAAGGCGTTAAATCACCATGGGATAACATCAAAGGTCTCTTGGGATATGAAAAACATTTTTTACCCCCATGAATATAGTGAAAATGAACAGAGGAATAGAAACAAGGGGCTTAGTCTCTAATAACAATAAGAACGTTTTCAGGCAGAGTTATTCAGATTTGGTTAGTTTAAAAGACGTCAATCTCTTACCTGCAAGTAAGGCACAACTTTGCAGAGTGTGTTTCCGAAGAACCACGTCTCTGTGATGTCAACTACAAGACTTGCAGGTAAACAGATGATGGTGACCAAGACATCGGCAAAGGACAGATTCACAATGAAATAGTTGGTCACGGTGCGCATGTGACGGTTTTTCCACACTGCAAAACAAACTGAAAGTGATGCACATCAATCAAAAACAGCCCAAAGACTAAAAAAACAACATTATCAAATTGGTCCAGAACATATAAAGCACTGAATGTTAATCACCACTGTCTTGAAGGCATGCTGTCAATCACAGTCTGAATTAAAATCTAATTATATTCCTCTTCACGACAGAGATCCTGCTGGCAAACTTTACAATTCAGAAATTACATTGAGACAATTAAAGTTTAATGCGTGAGTTTGACATTTCCTACACTGTCACAGCTAATTATTTTTGAGCAGCATTTTTGATTGTGTGGTATTATTATAAAGCAATTCATCGTCATGGTCATTTTGATGTATTATCCAAACATTGTACTGATTAAACTTAAAGAATGAAAAAAGTCCTCTGCCATGACAGCACCTCCATTAAATTGACATTGTAAGAGTTCCAGTTCCAAATTGGATCCTCTAGTGTTGAAAGCAAATCAAGTGAAATACAAATACACAAATTACTGTGCACAAAGTAAAGCTTCCTGTCAATCAAAACACCTTCTGACTGAGTCAAATAAAATAAAATAAAATAAAATAAAATGAAACAAAATAAAACAAAATAAAATAAACAAAGTTCTTCACAGACATTGTGACACAGTGGTAAATTAAAACCTTCAAAATGATAACACAAACAGAAACAAACTTTTTTTTCAGAGTAAGTACAAAGTAGTTAAAAAAAATCTAAAGCGATTAAAACAAAAAGTAGTAAAGTAAGACTTAGGGTCACAGGGAGGCTATAAAAGTGTGTTTAGACCCTTAATAATAGCATTTGGGAAGCGTGTGTCTTTTTATGAGTTCAGGGAGCTCTAGCTAAAAATTGGGCAAATATGGCATTAAAACAGCACAAAGAAACAGCACAAATACAAACAAAAACATCACAGTGAAAGAATGGATGAATGCAATTGACAGGAGAACAATGCAAAGTGAATTAAATCATATTATAAATTCTGTCAAATCAATCAAATAGAACTACACATTGAAAACAGTGCATGGGAGCAGATTCGTTTACATTTACATGTTTCCTTGAAAGCTGTAGACACTTGTGTATGTTAGCTGAAAGAATGAGGTTAAACTAAATCAAAGTACAACTGGAATACAGGAATACAAGGACTGAATATGTCAAGTCAGATAATGTAAGACCCCAAGATGAAACAAGATCAAATGCAAGGTCCTGACAAGTAGTGGCCAGGTTGGTGGGTGAGATAAATTAAAATAATTCATCATAAGAAAACCTCCATGACAGTTAAGAGGAGCAGACAGCAGAAATATTAAAGGAATCAGGGATTAAAAACATGTCATAAATGGTAGGATTATTGACAGAATCTCAGAGGATTCATTTATGGAGCCAGAAGATGATTTAGGTCTTAGGTTTATAAAGTCTATAAGACACCCCACGCCATTAGTCATTCAGGAAGTATAATTCTTATGTACCCACATTCTGTAATCCATAAAGGTCCAGATTCTATGATAATGAAAAGTCATTACTCAAAATTATTTATTTAACAGAGGTCTTTTATCGAGCAGCCCTGCCTTAAATGTATGTGGCGTAGCAGGCTTCTCTGCTATAAGACAGTCTTTCCTGGGAAGTGTGCAAAGGGTCATGCTACAGAAGAGCCAGAAGAAGAGGGCAAGGCTGTTTCCAGGTAGAGGTGAAGAGGGCGCACTAGCTCATGGAGTGGAGCAAAGAAGCTGGAGCATGGGAGACAGTGGCGTCATGATCACCATACCCACATGGGTCAAAGAAATAAAGCTGCTGACACCTTGAGCCACACCACCAGACCAATCCAAGAATTATCGCAGCAATAACGTCTGCTGGAAAGAACATTTATGATCATATAAATGTAATGAAGGAGAGCTCAGTAAGAATACTAAAAAATTCATCTACTATAGTCCTTATTGATGAGACCTGCAATGGAAATCCCATAACTGTGTCTTTTAACTCCCCAAGCAGGAGCACAGGAGTACAGAAAATCCAGAGATGAGAAATTAGCAGCAATCAAGGCAGCTCAATGGAGGAACTGATATTAAGCAGCATTCATGTAGGGGCAACGGTTACTTAATGGAAAGCTCCATTAAAAATTATACTCCAATATCTTTTTATTCTAAAAGCTAAATGAGGGAGCCATAACCCACCATCCTCTGACTAAGCAACGAGTCCTCATACAACCCTTTGATAGTACCCAGCAGTCTCCTGAAATAGCGCGACCAAAAGATGATTATAAACATCTTTCTGCAGTTAAGTGGTGAGAGCTAAAGCTGGAGGCCTGTTTGTATTGTTCCAAGAGACTGGCAGCTACAGAAATCGGATATGTGCACATCAAGAAGGATTTTGGACAAGTGAGAAGTTCAACCATTACCTGCCAGGAATGGATGGAAGAATAGACGTTTTTTTTCTTTTTTTCTTCATTTAATTTTTTATTTCAACCTCTCGGCAAATTGTTAGAAAGGAGTGGGACCAACACCTGTCATCCTGGAGAGCTGCAATCACCACTTATATCAAATCAGCCTACTTCAGGGAGGAGAGGTGAGAAAGAACAAGCAACATCCACGACTTCAACAACAGCACACAGATACTATAGGCTCTGTTTTATGATGAGATGAAGACAACTACTGCTTTACCAGCTGAGATGATTTATTCTCTCAAGTACTTGGTGTGAATCAGTGCAGCAACTTATGATCAGGTTTCTACATTCATGACTCCACTGGAGCCTTACACTGACTATAACTTATGCCATTACATTTTCCACTCTATCCAACACAAGTAAACACAATCTGTTGTACATTGACAATATAGTTATCACGACAGTATCACTGAAAAAATAAATAAATAATCCATCAGCAACAGTTTAAAAAAAATTTCTTTCTCTTCAAGCATGCTCACTGAGTCTTATTCCATCTCTCCCGCTTCCCTCTTGATCCAGCCTCATCACTTGTCTTCATCCAATAACATTACGCCACCTGTCTCTCCTTCTCCAATCAGCTTTCAGCTGTCATGTTTAAAAGTGCTCTCACTCTACTATCATCCAGCTGTCATCCAGCACACAAAATTCTCTCGACCCACCTCCTCCCCTTCACCTCTTCAAGATCCAGGCCATCTCCATCTTTATCCAGAGGCTTCCATGTCAGGAGGCGTCATCCCTACCACCACCAGTGTCTGGGCCTCTTCAGATAGAAGCTTCACATCCATCGATCTGTCTCCTAAGCTGATCTCCTCCCCGGGGCCTAAGCGCCAAAGTTATTTGTACACAATAAATGTCTTTCTGCCCCACAACCTGTCTTATTCCATTCTTAATAGTCTGTCGTGATTGAAATATCAGTACAGCAAGCCTCCACGACCACATGCACACCTCTCACAGTGTGCGTCTCTACAGAGTTAAGTTCATGCCCCCTTTTAGCGATTTTACCAGGTTATCACACACCATTAACAGGAACTATCACACAGTCTTATCTCTCCTCATAGCTCAGTGTTACACAAGGATATGACTGGTAAAATAAAAGCGCCCCAAAAGAAATATACTCAGAAAGAATACAGGGAAAATAATGATGCATTGTGAATCTGTTAAATGCCACACCATGACAACTCTAGTATTGGCCTTAAGTACTTAAGTTCAAGCTCCATTGATGCATTGTGACATAGTTAAATGACTATTTTTTCATTATTTGTGTAGTAGACCATTAAAAGTAGAAACTACATTGAGCCCTAAATGAAAGAACTGATTCTTTTTTTCTAACATTGCTTCTGTCTGATTCATATAATGAGGACCACCAATAATTATAGGTTATTTAGTTATAATTAACGTGACAAGAAATTTGCTTCGGTTTCCTGGTGCAACAGACATCGTAGGACATATAAACAAAGGTAAAACAAGCTTAAATATGAACATAAAAATGAACGATAAATTAAAATATTTTTAATAAAAATAGCAACAAAATGAAAAACATTTAGAATATACGATAAATACAACATGTACACTGTGCAAAGTGACTGGAGGAATGTGCAGTCAGCCACCTGCCAGGGCTGTAAACCATATCAGTAAGAGCTTTGAGTTTGTAAACTACTTACTGTTACTTCCCTAAAGCACTAAGCAAAAAGTAGTAAACAGTTTCTTAAACATATTGTCCTTGCACTCACTGCACTGAAGCTGAGAATGCAATTATTCAGTATTTTCTGAATGAGAGGTCGGTTCCAGTGCCTCCCCACAGACTAGCTGAAAATTGTTTCACATCTTTTTCACATCTGACATTTAGATGGAAACTCAGGCAGCTAAATGGAATTCATCCATTATTGTTGTTAATTACATCTGTGCTTTTCCTACTGTGAAACGGCACTATGCCAGAGGGGCCTGTAATTTCCATGTCACTGTGAACTGTATGTGAGGTAAGAAGAAAAAAAAAAACTTGGGTCATTTTGTAACAGAAGCAAATTGGTTCTGGCTCCCCTCCTCAGTGAAATCAAAGAGGAACCAGTTCATCTTCACTCTACATCATCTAACACAGACATCAATAAGAATGTTAGGTGAAAGTTTGTCTCCCTGAAAAGCTGGAATGGTACAGTGTGGGTCATGATGATGAGAAATAGTCTGCACATGCCCACGCACAGTCTTATCAGGCAACATAAGTGAGAACACCTGTAGTGAACCAGCAGTGCACAGACCACTTACATGATGTCCTTTTAACTCTGTTAGTAGACTTTGGCTGTTTTATGTGGTTCTTTTACTTTTCTGTTAGTGCTGTGATCTGTGTGTTGGTGTGTGTTGAGCTGTGCACTGGTGTTGTCAGATCTGTATTAACTTTTCTTTTAAGCCTTTGGAGGATAACAAAACTTGAAAATGTGACACTGTTGACTTGCCTTTGATTAAATGAACATGATGAAAAATGTAAAAAAAAAAATTAAAAAAAAAGATTTTGGTGCACATCTGATCTGCACTGTAAATATGAAAAGATGTACCACGATTCAATCGCTGCATCTGCAACGACAACCAAAGTATTGGAAAAGATATAATAATAAATGAAATGAAAACGTATTTGCTGTGTTTGTGAACCAGTGAAGCTATTTTTTCTTTTCATTTTACACACCAAAGAATCTCAAAAGCAAAGGAAACTGCTGCAGCATGAACAAACAGTCTCCCTCCACTTTCTTCTTTTATAAATGTATTGAAGTTTGACACGTCTTCCTTACGAGTAACGTCCTGTTCTTCCTCAGTGTCTCTCAGGCAGCACTCCACAGTGTTACAATGCCACAGAAACTCTGATAAACAATATTTCCCTGGAGGGAATAATAAGAGCAAGAGCAACAAGAACTGCACAACCAGTCATATCCACCATTTAGTCCTGAGAATGAGAAAGATAGTGCTCTTATGTTTCTGTTTTTTTAACCAGTGATTCCTTGAATATATGTGTATGACATCTCATGTTGGCCCACAAACTATTATATGGTTAACTAATGCAACTCAGAAGTAGTGCCATGCTGTGAATAACAATTTCCACAAACAGCAGTGGAGAGACATAGTCCTTTTATTTGTGACTGAAAACTGAATAATTTATCTTCAGTGTATATAAAATACTTCGATTCTTGCTGTAAGTGCACCATTTCCCATAAAGTTGGAATCAAATATTTTTTTACCACTTCTCATGAAATGATTGTGACAATGTGACTTATTCTTGAGAAGTCGTGTCTCCCATCTAAAATAAATATATATAAATAAGTGGCTGTAGCGGAAAGTGGAGCTGCACTGTGGAGCGGGCCTGGAGGCTCCGAAATCTTTTTCCTGGAGGCAGGCAGCTGAAGAGGGAGTGTAAAGGGTGGGAGGCGTCACCAGCGATGCTGATGGCTCTGCGGGTGAGGTGGGTGTGGAAAATGTCTGTGAGGGAGGGCAGAGGCTGATGCACCGATGATCTTGCCAGCTGCATTTACTATGCGTTGCAGGGTCCTACGGCAGGACTCTGCAGCCTCCATACTACACAATGATGCAGCCAGTGAGGACACTCCCAATTGCACCCCGATAGAAAAAGCTCATGATGGGGAGTGGAACTTGTGCTGTCCTCAGTTTACAGAGGCAGTAGAGGAGTGTTTGAGCCTTCTTGGCCAGCGATGTGGTGCTGTTGGTGCAGGAGAGGTCCTCAGAGATGTGAAGTGTATATCATGAAAATGATTCCAACTTTATGGACAGCAACATTTTTTGTTCTGGAGTTTTGTTTTCTCTTCTTGATCGAGCTACAAGTTTGCCAAGCTACCATCAGTAAAGCGCGTCTGAGTCTCTGAACTGAGTGTCAGTCTGTAGCAACACTACCAACCACTGCTCTCTGCACTGCCAAAGGCTCAAACATAACAAAGCTTAGTCCTGGGAACACCACCTCTTTTTCTGCCATTACAACAGATGATGGAGAAGCCGACTGGTCTTCAGCGACTAGTCTTTGTCTTTGCCATTGTTGACCTCTTTAATCAAGGCCCTCTCCACATTAAGTCATAAGCATCCTATTTCCAATCATGTCAAACTACTGAGGAAAATTACAGCCTGAAAGCCGTTTTAGTGAAGAGTGTGTCTACATCCCCAGTGTTTTTTAAGCTGCCACATCAAAAACATTTCAGTCTGACTCCCTCAGGTGAAACCTTTTTTGTTTTTTAACTTGACAAAGCCGAAGAAAAGATTTATTTTAGGTTGAAAAATTGTACCATTAAATTGTTTTTTTTACTTTTAGTAAATAATACAGAGAAATCAATGTATAAACAAATTATGAAGGGTAGAAAAAGGGGCTGACAGAATACTGCTTTATAAAGTCATTTATAAAAGCCTGCACTTTGTTACAGTGCGTCTTTAGTATAATGCACAGGATCTGTCCACATCGCAGGCCACTCCACTTCCACAAGAATCTCCTCCAAAGCCTTGGAACCCCTTGCCAGCCAGCAGCCACAAACACAGTCCATCTGGATGTATGCATTGTTGTGTTTGTGCTGCACGTTTAAGTAGGAAACTATTTGCTATCAAATTAGCCATAAGAACAAGAGCCCCTCTCACAAAGCAGGATTAGTGGATTGATCTGGTCTGATCAAGGTGGCTCGACTTCAAACAACTCTGTGTTGCTCTGGTAACTAATGCTACGGACTTTACTGCAAGTTTTGTTAAGGCTTCCGGATCAAAACGTATTAAAGAACCATCAGTCAGTTGAGAGGAAAATGGAACGTGTTTTGTACAGCGTCTCATAATGGACTAAACATACGGCATTACATGTAACTGACAAGTTGATCATAATGGAAATCTGTTATTACATAGAAAGCACATCGAGTGTCTAAGGCTGTAAAACCAAACTTCAGAAACAGACACATAAGCTATGATATGCTTACATTTGCTTTCATCATTACAGTTGCTAAAAATCATAATCATTATACATCAGTCAAATTTATAAGTGCACATTGTGCAGGTTGGTCATTTGGGAACTAGTTATTTTTAAAAATGCTGTTTGATTTCAGCTCACAACGAGATGAATTCCTCCCTCAGCAAACCAGATCTGAAATGTTGGCACAGACACAAAAGAGAATCAACTGAGTGCGTAATAATGAACTTGTTGCAAATGGGTAATTGATGCCTCGGCTCTTGTTGGTGTGCTGACTGGCTACCACAGTAACACCTACATGCACCTGCTTGAATTGAATTGAATTGAACAGCTCCATGTTTCCCTGTCATCATTGAATTAATGTGGTTTAGGTTTAATTGAACACAAATATGCTCCTGGAGGAAGTTCAAAGTGTAACAGGTGGACACCAGCTTGTCAAACAGGGTGGTTTTAGCAGCATGCAGTGAACATGAATAATGATAAAGATGATAATGAAAATAATAATAATACATTACCTAGCCCCCATACCAGAATCTTATCATATAGGTAATCAGCTTTACCGTCCATTGGCTGTTACTATTCAACTTGCAACTTAAACTTACCTCTTGGAAATGGCAAGGTGTAAACACCAGCACTAGCATATGACCTAACAACAATACAAACATTTTAGTAAATGTAGCTAAAATGCACCATTGAGCTGACAGTCAGTGTAGAGCCAGCAGAAAACAATGTCTTGGGACCAAAAGTACAAAGAAAGAGAAGCTAAGATGATTTTAAAAGCCTTCGCCTTCTGTTGTTTGCATCTCATCTAAAGGAGACAGCTATAATGACAACCTGTCAGCTGTGGCTCTGGAACTAATGGCCTGCTTGATGAAACCAAATACCAGCCCTCCCCATAGTATCCCCTGGATTTGTGATACAAACAAATGTAATTTCCACTTTGGGATAGGGGGGGGGGTCTGCTGGACTACTTCGACAAAGTACAAAGCACAATTACACCGAAGCTGCAGTTGAACCTATTATCTGCACACGCAGCAAGCCCACTAGAGTAAAACACACTATTAGGGATTTTTGGTGTTTCTACAGGAGAGAGGAGACTAATAGTGGTGGTACCATTCACACAGTCTGATTTTAGTACAAAGGAAAAGTCTGCAATTAATTTGTGCTGTAAGAATCAAATCCACAAAACATGACTTACTGACTTCACACAGAGTTGACTGACTGTATTTGAAAGTGTGTCTCATTACTGCGACCATAACTTTGTGCACAAGCATGTTATTTCCAGTCGATCAATCCATTAGATTGTAAGACTAGACTGAGTAGATCCTAAAGACGCAGGCAGGCAGGAGACAAACCAATCACTGTTTTACAAAAACCTATAGATTTATTCTCTTATTTCTACCCATAGCACTTACTTCACACAGAAATAGTCTTTAATAGTGTACTGCCATTGCTTTTCGTTTTTCCAACAAAATGGCATATTTCCCATGATCATTTCAGATCAGGTCCGGAAAGTGCACAGATTACTCTACTTTGGTTTGATGAGTTATGGTCACAACATGATGTTCTTCGTAATAAAAAAAATGGAGGAGAGGGAAGTCTAGCCTAAATGTGCAATACAGTGCTATTAACTAAGATGAGTTCTGCAGTGATCAGCCCAGATCTGCACAAAAAGACTTGAGTCTGAAATGGGTTATGCTGCAGATGAGAAAATCAGCAACCCTGCTCTGTGGCCACCAGAGGGCCCGCAAGAGCGGCTAAGATGTCCCACAAGTGAACCTGGCTGTGTGCGTCCCCACACACACACACACACACACACACACACACACACAGACACACACACATATTTCAGGCATCACACACATTCTGGGTAGATCTGCTCCTGCCCGCAGCACATTTCCATATCAACAACAGAAAATCGATTAATTAGATTAAATCGAAAGAAAGAAAGAAAAACAACAACTATGTTTCAATCTAAAATCACAGATTTCCCCTTTTTCTCCAAGTGAAAGAAAAGTGCGCCCGTGTGCACGCAGTTTCCCTCCTCGGTGAAATTATTTGAACAATCTATTTGTGTTAATCTGGAGCTGCACCGGGAGACTGTTCTCTGATTTATCCTCCCTGAGCTGGGCTCTCTCCTCCAGCAGCAGTTGCACCGCTGCGATAAAAAGGAAACAGTAGTCTAGTGTCTAGTGTTTAAGATTTGTCATCAGTGCACCACTGGATCTAATTCCCCTTGCAGCAACGTTCATATTCACAAGTTAAGTTCAATTAAAAAAAAGTTGTTCAAAGTTGATTACGCACAGAGAGAACAATATATGAAAGACAGAACTTACCTAGCGAGTTTCCAATGAGTGAAACGAAGAACACAATAATGTAAGCCACAATCAGAACCCACTCATACTGTTTGGGGTGTAAGTACTCTCTCCAGATGTATCTCAGAAGTTCATCGTCCTCATCCACAGCGGGGTGCAGATGTAACTCCGTGGTGTTGGCCACGTGTGCAGAAGTGAAACAGTCCTCGCAATCCAGACTCCCGGTGATGCCCGACATCCTCGGAGGTGTTCTGCGTGCGCCTCGTTGTAATCCCTGCTGTTAACCTTGTGTCTGCAATGACCGCAGGTTGTTCAGCAGACTGCCGGTAAGGACGCGGCACTGTGGCGCGATAATAAAGCGCTCCACAGACCTCGTCAGTGTGACGCTGATTTTTTTTTCACCCTTTGTCTCTTGTGCTCGACCACAGTATGGTCATACACCAACAACACATCTCATTGTTGCCAGCAAGGAGGTGTGAGCTACTTCTACCCACTCCTCCCCAAAGGACTAAAGGGGGGATAAAATGGTAAAGTCTAGGAGGAAAAACACAGGGATGGGG
>OMNW01008103.1:11371-44747 GCA_900303245.1 Selene dorsalis
GGGGGGGGGGTATATCACCCAGGGATCTCAGACCTTTGGTACACTATCATTTTTCAGATTATTTATATTGCACATCTACATAAGTTCTCAGCAGAGTTTTTCTTTTTTCTTATCTCAATTTTAAATTCAAGCTCCACAGCTTTTATTTGAGTATACTTCAGTGAGGCATATGGAGTTTTCCTTCTGGGGAACAAAGAAATCCAAATGATTGGAGTCAGGCTGACTGGTTATTGGAGTGCAGCATCTTCATCTGTTTTGAATTCTGTGCAACATCAGGAGCTTCTGAAGGAGAAATGACTGCATGAATACCCAAAGGACGACTTGAGACCATTTCATAGATCCACTTAACCTGCATGATCAAATTGCACGAGCTGTGAACACAGCACGTGATTAGAATACATTTTGTAATTTGTCTCTAAACGCAGCTAAAATATTGAGCTATTGACAGAGTGTGAATGATGTGACATATATTTTTTTATATATATGACATATATTTTTCAAATGACAAATTTATTGGAGAAATATCACCTTTAATAATTACACTAAATGAGATGAACATGTAGCTATTGTTATTTTTTTTGTTGTTGCTGTTTTGTTGCCAGTTCTTACTGTCACAGGCCGAGGACCCAATGGATGCAAATACAAACACCCTGCTGTATCCCATGGTATTTCTGTGCTGACAGCGTGGCTACAGTGAGAAAAGTGGATTCAGATGATAAGAGTGCCAGAAACATGGAGTGAGACAAATGAGACAAAACGGCTTAAATGGCTGATGACAGCTGAGGTCAAAATGAATCAAATTTGAAGGGAACGAGTTTTTATTCATCCATGCATAACCATCAAGCCTTATTGGAAGAGTTACCAATCATGTCCTAAATGCCATAGTCAGATCAAACTGGGCATTATTAATGATGCAAAAGTGGATATATTTACAATACTGTGGTGGAAGTTAACTGTGAGCACTCTTTTTGAAGAAGTACACAGAGATATAGATATATTTCTGTGTGAACTATCACCACAGGTAATTTGTTGTTCCAGGTTGTACTTAACTGTAATTCCACTGTCTGTGGACAGCAGGTGTTTGCACGTTTCTTTTTAACTCTATTGTGTAATTGTGATGTGTGTCATACAAGTCCCCTGCCTCTGCTAAGATCATTAAAAATGACTCATCATTTCTCAGAGTTTTCTTTATTTCACAAGCATAGCAGTCATGGTCTTGTCAGTCAAAACTCGCTTGTTTTGTATTTTTTCAGTTTAAGATTTACCAAGTTTTTTGATAATAAGATTGAAAGCTGATACTTTCAACCGCTCAGTTTTTTTTTTAAGTTGGGTTGTATGAGGTACAAATGGCCACTAAGTATAATATCTGCAGTAGAAAGGTCTCTACAGAGACAGAGACTTTTCAACTGCAGATATTATGCTTGCACCTCATACAACCCCAAAAAACTGAACTATCACTTTAAGGCTATAGCAGCATAGCTACAGTAAAAATCCTGCACAGTTCCTCTTTAAGGCGACTGTGCTAACCCATAATACTTAGCTTCTCTCACCAAACAGCCTTAAATGCGTCCATGTGAAAGAAATCAATCGATTGACTTGAAGTTATTGAAGTTATTACTTTTTTGCCAAGAGTTAATTGAGAAGCGTAATACTACTCTCATGCCTACAGGCTAAATCAGAAGTTATTTAATGTTAGTTGATGATGTTCAGAGGTGCAGTTGGATGAGTAACAGTACAGTACAGTAGACTAATGGTATAGCTGCTTTACAGCTTCTTTATATTGGAGGCATTGCCAGAGGAGCAGAAATGTGATGCTGCATATCTTTTCTCCTTTAGTCAATTTTTTCTGCTGCAAAAACTATACAGTGCAAGGAAACAAGCACAGCAAAGGTGTCAGACACAAGGTAAGTTTCCCTCTGTGCTCAGAGGGAGACCAGAAACTAAATGTGCAGTGTTGTTGTGCAGTATCTGCAACCTTGATCAGACCCAGGTGTAGCATTTTGCCTCCAATTCATTATTTTTTGTGTCATGTAAAAGGAATGGACTGTTCTCAAAAGTGGCCTGTGAATTTAAAGCCACACTTAGTTTCCAGTACATGGTTGCTATGAAACTGCTTTCAGATTTGTGTACGATAAGACTCGATCCAATCTTTTGTTCTTATTGATCTTTTCATCTTGGTTTTCATCTTCATTT
The DNA here is from genome assembly GCA_900303245.1 of Selene dorsalis. Taxonomy (NCBI): domain Eukaryota; kingdom Metazoa; phylum Chordata; class Actinopteri; order Carangiformes; family Carangidae; genus Selene; species Selene dorsalis. Next base: position 13,565 of record OMNW01008103.1, read on the forward strand.
AGACGGCAGAGACCGACAAGATTGAGCTGTTGTCATAAACTTTCAGTTGTTTTTTATTATTCTTCATGTCTGCCATGAGGCGAAATGTTCTGTTTCCACAGTTGTTCATTACTCATTGTGTTTGTGTGCCAAAGGATGCTGTGCTTGTCTGTGCTGCTGCATTGTTTTGTTTGGACACAGCAAAAACAGGTATTATCTGTATCCGCTATTATCTGTAATTAAAGCACCTCACAAACATTCATGAAATGTGCAACACCAATGATCCACATTCACTTGACCTTTCTTGTGTGTTTGCTAATGATGAGTGAGCCCTGATAAAGTATCAAGACCCTGACAAGATAACAAAAACTACTCGGCTGCGAGTTTCAAGTGTTCGTCCTTGGGAGCTCCTCTCTGCAGATCAAGAAGTCTGGGTAGGGCGATAAGCACCAATTTAGTTGTATCCTTGGTTAGCATGACACGGTCAGCCTCTAAAATCCTAGATCTTGTATTAGGTGAAGATATTTAACTTTAAAGCTGGAGTGCATAACCACTAATTTTATATTTAGTGTCCTATGATGTCTGTTCATTTTTTGCCCACTTTAATGACATCCAAAGCGTTATCAATTATCCAATCAGACAGATTGTCAGGAGAGTAATTAAGCTCGCCACATGCTAAATGATGTCTTTACATTTGAACTAGTGAATAATTACAGCACATGGCTCTGGTGGCTCTTTCTTAATATGTGAAAAAGCTGATCAGAGACCTGGAGGTGACATCATGCTGCTGCAGGGATGACTTGTCAAAATGTTTAGAAATGATCATTGCAACTGTCCATGAAGCTAGACAGAGAGAGAGTATATGAAATATATTTATTTATTTGAAATCACATGGCCTCCAATTCCTAAATGAACAGATCAAGTTTAGAATATTTATTGATTTGACTTATTTTTAATGATGTGCATGTGGGGTTGGTACAGATCAGATCTTACATCGTGACTGAATGTATGTTTTGTCATGCAGCCACAGAAGATGATGTTGATGATAATTCCCCCAAATTTTAAAACTAGATGTGTGTTATATTTCTGTGTGATGTGATCATCTTTTAGTATCTGCTCAACTGCTCAAAGCTCTGATTCAATTTTCAGCATTTTCTGCCTCACGGCTCATCACCCTGCATCCTTAGACACTTTATCACTCTGCTGGCCCTCACACAACATCATGTCTATATATTCCATGATATATGACTGAAACACTGACTGTGCCTGCAGGACCTTTTCACATAGTGATGGCTGGTGCATTAGCATCTCAGTGTGATACATCTACTGAAAAGATACATTTACACCAAGGTCTACTACTAGACTGAAGCTTTAGTGCTGTCCCTCACTTGTAAGTTGCTTCGGATCAAAGCATCTGTCAGAGACTTTCATATGCCATGTAGACCAGACAGTAATTACGGAGTCGCATGCAGCCATTAGTTCAGCCATTAGCCATTCGTCTAAGCCCAAAGTAGAAGCTCAGTTGATCAGTTGAATGTCTTTTACTGCAGTACCATACATCTACCATACCATACACAATTTATTATAATCCAACATAAATATGATCTGTGTGTAGAAGTTGACAGTTCATGTTTATATTCAAATTTATGGCTTAACTGTCTTTGACATGTGGTTATATTCGTCACAATCGTATGTGTTTAAGTGGATGAAAAGCTGGAGCATTTAGTCAGCTCATAACCAGCAGGTGGAGCTGTGAGACGTTTTCTAGCTTGTAAACTCTGGAAATGTGTATTGTGTGCTAAATGTCAAAGATAGGATCAACTGTGTGGGCGAAACTGAAAATGTCACCACGTCCTCAGCAAAGTAAACCTGTGGTACGTTGATCCTGTTTGGGTGAAACCTGAGCAGAGGAAAACGTGTTGCTGCTAATCTCCTCAGTATTTCTAGCTAAATACAAAAAAAAATTACTAGAGTAGTTTCAAAGATTTCAACCCCATCCCCAAATTTAGTTCTGTCATAATGAATTATGCCTCACATCTTTTGTCATTTCTAAATTACTGTACTTTTATAACCACAGGATGAAGAAACCCCTCTATTATTTGTCCAATTAAACTAATCTCCTCTGTAGATAAAACTGCCTGCTAAATCTTCTATAGCTCATTGTGATCAGGAGACAATGAAGGTGTTGAGGGAGCTTCTTCCCTCCTCCCTTCCCCTTTCACATGGGGGCAGTGGCAATGCAATCAGGTCACATCTACTCACCCCAGAGGTGAATTCAATTTCTGGATGTGAGCTGCATTGTAACAGCACCAACCAACATCCTATCATCATTGTCAAACTCAGTATCTGGAGCTAGAAGATGCCCTTTAGTTGTATGTAATAAGTTTGCTGATGTATTTTGGATGAACTGAAGATCACCATCAAAGCAAGAGCGTCTGTGGCAAAGACAGTGGAGGTGGAGGAGGAGGAGGAGGAGGAGGCTGAATTGCATCACGTAATATTGAGGCTGTTAATCTTGCTCTGAGATATAGAGAGGAGAATTTTGGCTCAAATTAGAGTCAATATTATTTTGATCTTATAAAGTGATACTCCCATGATTATTTTATAGTTTAACACCTGTAAAACAAATATCCAAGGTTGTCCTTGATTAGAAAAGATTGTATCTTTGTGATCCGTAATACATTTGGAACAAATGACATCAGTGGTAACACAAAGACTGTGCACAGAGGTGCTTTTGTGAACATCTGTGAACAGAGAACTGTGTTTAACTGCTGATTCTGACTGGACAAGGACAGTGATATCACAAGGGAGAGTCAAACTCTCCACAGTAATTGTTGCCTGACAGAAGATTTTCAAAAAGGGTGATGCATTGTCAGCGTTTTTTCTCATGGCTTCTGGGAGTCCTGCAAAGCATTTCTATCTCTTGCCCTGTATCCCAGATACAAAAGTAAAGTAAAGTGATGCACTTTGACGGGTCAATAAAACTAGACAAAAAAGTTCTATCTAGGTGCTGTCCATTGTGCAGGTCCAAGTGCAGTTTTCAGAGACAGATGTTTCTAAAACCTGGCTTTTATTCAATGGCTGCGAAGAAAGCAGCAAAGCCTGTTGATGTGTATGCCAATCAAACTGTGCGCAAGTGGATCTTTGCTGGTTACATGACTCACCCCGAGGGAAAATTGCATGTTACCACGAAGTCCCAAGCTATGCAGGTTTTAAGAGGCAATTTAAAACTGGGCGAAGCAGAGGAGACACAGTGAGATGTGATGTGCTGACTCGTGGAATTATTCCTACTGAAACCAGTGATTGACATCTACTCGAGACTGTGCAGCTCGGCTTTGGGGACACGTCTCAGATTTAATGTCTGCCTATAGCTGGAAAGTTTCAGCAACATTCATGTCTTCATTTGTTGGTTTTATAGCAGCATTATCACAGGACGTCTGCTTGGTTGCTTCAATGTGTTGGTATATAAAGGATTTGTCTTGTACAATTTTTCATGGTGACCTGTCCAGAGTGTACCCTGCCTCTCGCCCCTAAATCAGCTGAGGCACCAGCTCACCCGTGACCCTAGTGAGGATAAGCGGTATAGAAAATGAATGAATGAATTAATTAATTTTTCATGGTCAATGGTCATGGTTTGTTTACCTCCTCACTGATGTTGCAGTTTGGGGTTTACATTGTGTTTGGGTCTTTAGGCTGCTCAGGTTAGATTAGAATTGAGTTCTGGTAAACTAACGAAGGGAGAAGATAACTACTGCAGCTTACAGAAGATAAAAACTGTAATATGTGAGATGACACCTTTCCAAGGAAGATGTAATATCTTTGCAAGGAAGAAATAGTTCTATATCTCTATAAATGAATATGAGACAGATAATCTATATAATACATCCAGATAAAGCCCTGTGATTTCACTTTTTCAACATAAATTAAAGAACTGCTGACAAAATATCTGGAAAAGTGGTTTTAATTCTAAAGGGTGCACATTATAACATCAACCAGATAACATTTATTTATTTGACTCCCTTGTGGTGCAGTAAGGTATAGAGGAGGCTGTTTGATAAGTATTCTATATTAGGCCCTAATTTGTATAAATATAGCTCTGTGTATGCACTTTGTGCGTCATTACTAACAGGGCAATATGTGTCACTGGCTCATTAGAAAGGTGGACTTTCATGGATACAATCAGATAACTGTGCGCACACACACTTTCACGAAAAAAATTACAAGTAAAACACACCCTTTAAACACTTTTTTTCAGAGCTGGTGAATGTGGAGAATCACACTAGCTGTGACCAAGAACAGCCTCTGAGTACAGATTCTGAGGTGGCAGGTTTTGAACATTTAATCATTTCTGAAAGATTCCAGTGTTCTGCACTTCATTACACTGGGAACTTCAGTGTAATGCTCAGAATCTGGATACAGCCAGTGGTAATCACCAGCTTTAGATACAGTATGTAAAATTTATAAAAACTGTGAAAACATTTGTTCAACAGTTAGTCATTCTACGATTATTGTATTTGTCTTGGACATCTTATTGTGGCATCTATGCTTGAGAATGTATTTGACTTAGTCCCAATTCATTTTTAGCAAATATTCTTTGACATTTGTGAAAGTGTCTTTTAAAATCTTTTCTTTTGAAGAACTCTCCCAGTTAATACACATATAACTTTCAGGATTCACCAGAGGACAAAAAGAAACTTAAATCATCACCCATCCATTTCATCAACATTTTATCGCCATCTTCACCGGAAAGTACATGGATCTTCTGAGCAATGTCAAAATAACAGCTAAAAATACCACAGAATACTCAGTTGTGATACTAAGTACCCAAGTGTAAAGTATTAATATGTACATGATGCATTTTTTTTACATAGAAGGCCATGTTTCTGTGTTTAAACCTTGAGTTAAGAATATATTAAGTTGAAATCCTTGACTTGTCCCAGAGTGACCTATGAGGACATGCATTTTTAATTATTTTTACAGTGTACATTGAATTTTGCCGCAAGGCAGTGCATTCTTAACATAAAACAAACCTTTGGATCATGTCTCTCAATGAGCAAAATCTCTGTTGGGCCCTGTCACCAGAATTTCAAATTCAGTTAGTTCATAAACAATTCAATAAAAGACACTACTCTTGCTTTCTTATGAAATTCTACTAGAAACAATATATGATTAATTCAGAAACATATTGTGTTACTGAAGTATTGTAACCCCTCTGATATTCTTAACGCCTCCGTCTGACACATAAAGGACAAGGATGTAGTGACATATCGTTATGATTGTCATTATATGGAGTAGATGAGGCATCCTTACCTTGACAACAACAATAGTCAAGGAAAACAGTCCTGTGATTATATACCATAGCACTTTGGTATGTATACCCGCAGCAGTAAATTATACATCTGTGACATTTCGGCTTAAGTATAAATTATTGATGCTGCAAAATCTGTCAACAGTTTTGAATTAGTTGCCTCACGTCGTTGGAGGACCGCCACAACGGCATTTTTGAAAAGATGTTCCATAAATATCTGCAGCATATATTCATGCAAAACCTAACGTGTTGTTGTTTGATGGTGTTAGTGTTAGTGTTATTCAGTGCACATAAGAATCAGAGGCCAAAATGTAAACAGTGTTTGCTAAAAAAACTTCCTTAAGAAAATACAGAAAAATGTGGTGTCCATACAAAAAATAAGTTTGTTGACTGTATGTGCTGCTGAAGTAGTTGTCACTACTTGTTCTTGTGTATGAGATTCCCCACTCTTTGAAAGAATTTCTCCAGCTTATTTTCATGGTGTCCTCGTGTAGACCGGGTGAGGTTGTGTTCAGTGGCTGTCTCACCTTTAGAGAAGGGTTTGGTTTTCTCTCTTTCTTGTTTCTTGTCAACTGAGCAGAAAGGCTCAAATCTGCTGTACAGGCGAGTCTCAGCCCCTCGGTTTTTACCCCAGCTGCCAGTGTCGAGGGCAGACCTCGTGTTTTTGTCGAAAATGGTGGGTTTCCTCTGTGTGGTTGTTTTGGAGTTCGAGGCCTGTGCTTGATGGTCCTCAGTTGCAAATCGAGGTTTTGAGTTTAGGTGGTCGTCCTGTAGCCACCTCCTCTTGTTCTCTGAGGAGGATCTGACCGACCCACTTGTGTTTTCATATGTTTTCTCCTCATTCTCACCCGTTAAAGTGTTTGTGCTGCTACTTGACTTGAGACTTGATGTTTCCCTTGTCTCAATTGAATCCTCTTTTTTCTCAGGTATGTTTGATATCATTTTTTTCAGTTGAAAGTCCTTGGAGCCCATCCTGTTGGATTTCGCTGTCACATCTTTGTCATTGACATCTAGCACTGCTGCAGAAACAGTCCTCGATGGTGGCTCCTGCCATTTCTGACCCTTTGAGCCTGTGATACTCTTGACATCATGATGAGAGATGGACCTTTGATCTCCATTTAAATTCAACCCATATCCATTCTGTGCATGTATCCCTGCTGTGCCTCTGTGGACCTGCATTCTTGCGAAAGCATCATATATGTGACCAGGGGGCTCATGTCTGTATTCAGTGTTCGATCTTGGATCTGCCACACTGTGCCTTTTGTGCCAACTGTCTGCTTGGATATCAGGGTTTGTTAGCATCTGTCCACCTTTTGCTCTGCCATAGCTGGAATATATTGAGTGGTGAGCATTTCTCCCTGGGCCGTAGCCTGCATTACTACAACTGTCATCCAAAATCTGCAAACTTTTTCTCTTTAACATGAACTCATCATTATTCATTCTACTGTCAACCCCTGTTGGATTCCACTGCATTGATGAGTAGTGCAAAGGAAGGTTTTGTGCCGCTGAGGAGGTAATACTAGTGGAGGTGTTGTTTGTGTGTCTGTTTGGTTCCATTTGTTCCTGCATGTTGGACCTGAAAACAAAAGAAGACCTAATTCCTCCCTGCCCATAGGTGCCGGCTTTGTCCCTTGAGTCAAACTGGTCTAAGTAATCACAAGAGTCTCCAAATGGGTCATCAGGTTTTTGGAGGTAAGACTCAATCCGCAATGTGCGCATGAATGCCTTGGAGGTGTTTTCCAGTGTCGGCATATTTTGCTGCATGGCTAGAACCTGTTTGTCACACCCATTGTAAGACTGACGTATGTTTTGTCCTCTGTACATTTGTGGCACTTGTAAATAATCCATGGGATAGTGTTTTGTTCCATTTCTTGTTTCTCTGGAGATATTCCAGTTGCTCGCTGTGGGCATCATGTTCTGGGGTGTAGTTTCATCTTGTCTCTCCCCTGCGTAGCTGTGCCTCTTGTAGAAGTTAATCGCCTCTGCAGACTGAAAATTGGACAAGTGGTTCTGAACACCAATCCCATTCTCAACGAAGGGTCTGGGGTAGTTTGGTTCCCTCTCCAAGAGCCTCTCCTCGAGGTCTCTTGTGCCCAGTTTCCTCTCACAAGTCTTCCGATACAGTGTGTCCAGTGTGTGCCTCAGATGGTCCTGCCGGTCAACTTTCTGGGCAGAATGAGATTTTGGCAAAATCTGGCATCCTTGCAGTGCTTTCCGTTGGAGCATGCCCTCCAGGGGGCTCAGCTCAACTGGTACAGTCGACCGGGCGTAGAGTGTTCGAAACTCCTCATCGTACGACTTCACCAGATGACCCTGGATCACCTGCACCATGCTCAGATTGATCTTCTCAAATGACCAAGTGAAGCTGTAAAGAAACATTAAAATATGAGTACTGATTATTTTAATGAAGACAAAACAAAGTTGCTTTGTGAATTAGGAATAAATGTAAAATCTCTTTGAAAAGAAAATTCAGACAAAAACCACAAAAAATAACTCCACTTTTTGTGAAGAGTTGTGTTTATACTCTAAGAATTCTTTTTTTTTATGTTTAATCACAAACTGTTTGAGAAAGCAAGAAATGATGACAGCAATTGTTGTGTGACAGTAAAAACAGTGCTTGTGCTTTATGAATGCGTATACTTGGTGGACTTCAACACGCATCCTCTTCTAGTTCAATTTCATTTACCTGTATGAGCCATAAATTGCTGTGTGGCAGTCGACTAAAAGAAACTTCTGCTCCATTGCCCCATGAAATTTAGCACCTGATCGACAGAGGTAGTCCTGACCTTTCACTGTGCGCACCCTCATGTTCTGTCATCAGAGGAATGAAAGGAAATCAACACAAAAGATGTATCACGGTCAGAGTTTGGAGGAAAAGGTAATAAGTATGTCAGTCATGAGATGCCTGAATTTGCTGAGTCCATGAGTTGTTGTTATTTCATCTGACATGTGAAAAACACTTAAGAGGAATTTAAAGGGTGTGGTTGATTCTCTGGTATCTTGCACAGATAAATGATTATGCCTCCACCCAACAAACAGTGGAAAACAGGAGTTGAGATGAGACTTTTACTCAGCAGTGAAGGACAGTGTATTTATACTTTGTAAGTGACACCTGCATGTAAATACTTGGCTAAAAATACCATGTGCACAGCACAAACAAAGTGGTGTTTTTTTTCTGTTTCTTTTTTATCACCTCACAAAATGTGCCACTGTCAACCATGTGAGAATCAAACATTTCCATATACTCACCCTGAGATGTTGAATTTTTACATCTTGATTTTCAGCCATTGCGAGGAAACTTTTTAAATTGAAATCATCCAAAAGCACGTAGACTGGGACCCCTCGTAAGGACGCCTCAACAATTTCTCCGAATATATCGACATCAGTGAAGATGTCCATCACAATGGCAATGACCTGTGAAGACAAGTTGAATAAATCATGAGACGTCAAGACCGGAGTGGGTATAGTACATTTAACTGCTTCACACTTAGGAAACCTGTGAATGACGCATTTAAGAACACGCTCATGGTCAAAATGTATGCACATAAATGGAAAACGTGAGTGTGAGCTTTTTACTGAAAATGGGAGACAGAGTAGGTATACAGAAAAAATAGCCAGTATCATCATATGTAAGTGAGGGAGAAAACAGTGACAAACATTGTTGTATTTTCAATTAATACAACATTTATTTGTGCCAAATCCATTTCTGTCACTCCTGGAACATGTTGTTGAAGGAGCAGCTTTAAATCTTCTCTGTCTGTTCTTTTATTTCACTTTAGCCATGGTGATGCTGCAGTCAAAGTTCATCGTGATAATGTGCAATTTGAAAACACTGAATATGATGAGGCAGTAATATCATATGTTTCTGTATCATGTAATTAGCTCATTAATTAACTCATGTCCAACTATATTGAATGTTGTTTTGAATTAATTTCTTTCACTGTTTTAATTTCCCGTGTGAGAGGTTTAAATGAACCATGAGATAAATATGTGCAATGTCCAATCAATGTGTTTAATATATATTATTCAACAAAAATTGCTGTTTTGTTAGATGCAAGATATTCTTGCTGTTGCATCAGCATTTAATTAAGATGGTTTTACACTGCATTATGGGGAGCAGAGATAAACTGAGTCTTACGTGTTTTCCTGTCCACACCCCTCTGTCAGTCTATTGCTTTGTAAGCTGGTGTAATTAAGAGGAACAAAAATATTTTAAATAGTTATTTGCCTTAATTAAAAGCCAGTACATTGGAAACATGCTTGTAACAATGCAGCAGAAAAATGACTGCATAACCATTATGTTGAGTAACAAAACTAGTTTATGATTCATCATAGAGTCTGAGAACTAACCGAGGCGTCAACTTTGTAAAGAACATGATGTGACTCCATAATGGTGAAATAGATGTGTGAATAGTTCCCACACTTTCCTGGTTGCAAAACCAGATTTTGACCTCAGCAACCTCAAAAGACACTTCTTGGCTCTGGCAACTGAGAGCAATAAGGTAACTGAGAGCAGCAAGGTCTGTGGAACTGCTGGGAGGGAGTGAAAGTGTGTGTGATTTAAAATAAAGAACAATCAAACAGAACATCTAAGCCAATTTGCTGCTTTGCTTTTCATGTGTGGGTATGGGTGTGTCAGCCTGTGTGTCTGGGTGTGGGTGTGGTTGTATGTGTCTCGGCACTTTGTTGCAGGTAGTTTAGATCACCTGTCTTGCATCCTGAATATTCTTCCGTATCACTTCTTTGATGGTGGGGTTGTTTTGCCTTGGTGGATGAAAGAGCAGATCTATATTTGTCTCCAGCATTTCATGCATGACCTCCGGCCACCCTATGTCCAAATCTGGTGTGTCCACATCTGAGTCGAGGGGCCAGTAGGTCCCTGAGGACGACTGGTTATCCGGTGAATCATTGATTTCTTCAGTTTCGTTTCCGGGCGTGAGCTGTTCCACGTTTGAGGTGATGAAGAGGAGCTCATCCTCTGACAGGAAGCTCCCAATACGTTCTTCCTTGAGGAACTCAAGGTAACCATCCCTGCCGCCACTCAGCAGGTGATCAATTGCCAGGCGATATGACTCCCTGTAGTGGGGCTGGATGTAATCCTCTGACTTAAAGTCCCCCCTCAAGGACGACAGCGTGGAAAACTCTGGAGAATCCATCGCTCTAGACTGTAACACCTGTCATAGACAACAGAAACCAATGACAAAGTGTCAGATGACTGGAGAACAAACATAGCACTGTAAGACTGGCTCTTGTAGACTGCAATAAAGTAATGTCACACATGGAGAGGCCATACTGTAAAACTACGAGTACGGTATAAGCCATAATACAATACATGGTCTGATTAGCAGGGTAGCATGGCTTTAAGGTTAGCTAAGGTAAGCTAAATCCCACCTGTGCTTTCACCTTCATTGTACGTTTACACAGTTCAGTTATTATTGAAATATTGTCTAGAGTCTTTGAGATTACCCTTTACCCTATGTAAATAATAACGACTATGACGGTTTTATGCCGATGGCCAATCAACAATTAACAGAACAAAAGCTGAATTAGAGACTATATAGTAGATAAAAAAATATTTTTACATTTATCTTATTTCAAGAAAAGATCGACACTGGTTTGTTAATGAACCACTGAACCATTAGTTAAATGCATATTTAACATGTCATGAATTTGTTGCTCATGATTGTAATTACCAAGTAATTCTTAATTCTCTTAATTCTTAAAGCTCTTAGTTAAACAGGGACCTGTGTGATCTGTGTAAAGGTTCCAGTGTTTGTTTACACTGGGATTGTGGAGACGTCTGTATTCTCTCTTACAAAAGTACTTCAGTCTGTAAGCAGCATCGTCCCCACATACCTCAGAAACAACCATATCTATTACTGCTATGACTAAAAGTGCTATTCCCCAAGCAACAGCTCACGTCATGACGTGACTCATCATTATCAAATTCTTAACCTGTTCATGCTAAGGAATCACAGAATGATGGATGTATGCCCAAGAGCAAAATGTTATTGCTGCACCTGTAGTTAAGTAAAGGTGGGGAAAAACCAAGAAAGCTGTGTACAAGCTGTGTAGTCACATGAATGTGACTACACAGCTTGTCTTTCAGTAATTGCATTCCTATGGAATAAAGAAAGCGCACGGTGAAGCTTAGTGTAATTAATGACATAATCAGTGTGACCTACACATTCTGAAAAACCAATGTAAGTTTTACATAGAGCTTTACACAGATAATTCATGCGATAAGTGTGATTCTGTTACTTTTTTTTTTTTTTTTAAGTTCCTGAGGCTAATGAGGTTCCTGAACTAAATGAAAGCCTCAATGAATGTTTGCAGTCTAAGGAAGGGTGGAAACCGTGGTTGAAGTAAACAGACTCTTTCCTATTCATTTCACAGTTTCTAATGAACAAACAGCCTTCACGTCTAAATGTTTTCACTTGTGATTGTGTCTGACATCATTGCATCACATCACATCACATCACATCAGCGGATCAAAGCGAACATGCAGACAGAAACGTGAGGTTTTAAAGAGTCAAGCTGCTTACTTTGATATAGATGACATATCATCTGGCTCTTGAATGCTTAAAATAAGTTTTCTCTATGATTTTATGGCACTGGATGGCTGCAAGTATGCATGGGAAAGTTTTTTGTGAATGTTTAAACTTTCAGTCGTGGTTCACTGCCACTGCAATGCAGACTGAGGAGCTCTCACTGAGAGGGAATAACCCAAAGTACAGACATGCTTTCCTCTTTATTTACCAGTGATTATTAGAGACTCTTTGCCTTTCTGCTTGCACAAACCTACCGCTATACTTTCAGAGCAAAACTTTAAAGGTTTGGATGGTTGACTCTGGTGTGCCTTATTTGAATAGATATATCAAGCTTTAAAAGAAACATACAACAGCTAAGTTTAATCATAATCTTGTACAAACAGGATATTCATTGAAGTATTTTGTCACAAAACTCCCACTGTTCAGATAATTCATTTCAAACTGAGATATTTGATCATCTTACAGACCAGCTGCCTCACGCTGAGGCTTCAACTGCAGTGAGTGTGAAGAAGTCACAACACTGTTATCTTGTGCTGAACAACAGGGACTTACATTTAGAATGGGAACTTCCAGTCCTCTTGACTGCTCCCCGAATATTCCTCTTAGATTTGTGTATGGTCAGTTTATGTTCAGAATTTGAAGAAGCTACTGTCTGCCAGCTGAAAGAGACAAAGACAAGGACGGGCCTCAGCGTGATAAGCTGTCTGCAGATGGAGGGTGTGGATTCCAGTTTTGACATGCAAATAGTCTGGTTTGAAACTTGCTCACAGGCAGCCATAAACCTGTTTGAGAGAGGTGGCCACTCCCCTCCATTCCTTTATACAAGGACGAAGGTCACACGGAGGAAAATCAAGATAATGACATACACAGAGAGCCTTCGATGAATACTTCATGTTCTGGACCTCACCAAAATGTCCTGTCCAGAGCTGTGAATTTACACAGACTAAGACAATAAGGAAGGATTTTACCCCAGTTCATCAGATTTATGAAGTTTACTTTAGGTTTGTGTCAAGCAAGAGTTTCTCAAATAGAGGAGTCCCACAAATCCAAATAAACTTAAATTAGCCAAGCCTCATGAATCTCTTTCATGTGACATGTGGGTGAAATATCAGGGTGGAACTAACCAAACGGTGGTGGGGACGCAGCTGTTCTTCCATCTGTGGGGAGCTTTTGCTGATTTCCCTCTAAATAAAGGAGAGACTCAAGAATATCTGAGATTTAATTAGTTTTCTTCTACTTCCTCCACCTTATTCTAATTTATAGATGTTGGGGACTTTTGACATGTCTCAACCTGTCTGGTCAGCTCTCGCTAAGTCTCTTGAGAAACTAGATGATTATGTAACATCTGTATTCTTCAAGGGAAGAGCTGCAGTCACAACACTCATTTTACCAGAAATACAAGCGTTCCCATGAAGCTATATAAATGTGACCTTGTTCAAAGGCTTTTTACACATTCACATAAAATATAGAATATATGCTATTCACAATAAAACCATGAGACATGTTTATTGTTATTGAACAAAACTGAGAGTCAGCCATCCATGAGGGCGCCAATGACTCAAAACACAAGACAGAAGGAAGTTGGTGACTCAAAGTGTCAAATTCAAGCTCTGTTTCATGTCTGTTTACAAGACTCATTGTGTGTTCATGGCTCTGTGGATTTATTCATTCAAAGTGTGGTGTTTTGGATGGATTAAACTTTTGAATTATTCAACAGCATTTTCTTTGACTTTCGTTTTATTCAAAACCTGTGTTAAGGATTTATATAGAATGCACACATATGTTCATAATACAGCTGTGTGACTGTTGTCACAGGTCTGTTTTTCTTTTGCTCCGGCTTTCTTTTTCTGCGAATACTTTTGAATGATATTAAACAGAATAGTTCCACTCGTGCCCATTAGATATGGTAGGCATTGAGGTTAGTCATAAAATAAATTGCAGGGCAACTTGTTAGAACAGCCTGGGGTAAAGGTGACAACATGGTAATCACAATGAAAGTGGTAGGTAACATATATATCTTATCATTTTACAATTGTATTTATTGTGACTGTTTTGGTCCCTGCTCCGTCAGCATGCCAGGTCGAAAATATAATTTCTACATTTACAATAATGAAAATGTGAAATTCACAACATGAACGTGACAAATTACCCACATTTTTTTGTGTATTTTTAAATTTAAAGTGCCTGTGTGTATGTGTGTCATGTTGGAGCTAAAATTAAATGTTCCTGCTTCAAAAGCATTTATCAGACACCACGAATTGCCATAAGGCAGCAGAGTGACACACGGAATGTCAAACTTACACTTCTGGAGAAACCTTAGAGTCTGGTTAACGCCCAACTTCACTGAATCCTGCTCTCAGCCCCGGAGCATTTTTCAGGTCATTCCAGGTCCATGCAAACTTGGCTCTAAGCAACGTCTGGCCAAATGAACCTCGTCTCACTGACTGTAGCACAAACACGCAAGCACACTGACCTCACCACTAAATGGTTGGACATGCAAATGCACACAGCTGAGTGCTTATGTTTATGTTTAAGCTGCAGGTGAATAGTGGAAAGAATGGTTTAATATCCAAGGAGGTATGCTTTCTGACTTTCTTGCTGTAAAATCTCATTTCAGTATTTGTTACATATTCTGTAATTCACACCAACATACTTTATATTAGTCTTCTAACATTCATGTCTACACACTACATATGTAGCTTAGCTTAGCTCAGAGCCAGTGAACAAGGAAGTGGCTATTCACCATCCATAAGAGAGGTATCTTTCCTCTCTGCAAAAAAGCCAATAAGGCATATTTACTGAAATGTCACACTATTCCTTTGAGCCTCCAACAGAGAAAAATGATTATAATAACAGGCTGCTATGCTTTGATTATGTCTAGTTCCATGTTGTGCTCAATCGGAGAAGACAATGATTAGACCCTGAGAAGATGAGAGAGAGATTTTTTCAAACAATGTGGTTTTTCAGAGTCACTGAACTACGTCAGTCACTTTTGTTAAAGGATTATTTATAGATTATCAATACATCTGAATCTGTCTTATCTGTTTATGTCTGGCTTCCTTCTTTATTAACACTTAGTCTAGATCCGTACTTGTTAAATTGTTTATGAAATTAACGTTCATTGACATCAGCAATTTATGAGAGGAATATTCCCCCTGCACTCTCTGTTGTGCCATATGTGTATGACTAAGATAAAGTCAGGAAATTGAAACACCATTGTCATAATATAATGATTATTAAAATGCGAAATTAGTTTGAAGCAAGAATGGGAATTTACTGTGATGTAATCCCAATCATTCAACCCCTGTCTTATAAATGATTCATTTTTTGAAAAGAATTTGAAGAAAACTGTTCACACAGTCATAATATTCGATCAGACTATTGATGATATATAACACACATGCATAGCAACTCTGTTTCGTTATTGAGGCTACCTCTGGTAGTTTCATAGTGCTTCATCTGAAAGGAGGTGTGAAGAACAAGATATGTGCACTTTTGTTTTGCAGTGTCTTGAATCTGGGTGTGTGTAGATTAAGTAACGTGTGCACCAAGTCACTGGGAGTTTCTTCTCCTGAAGCAGCCTCCCTGTGAGTCACCTTTTGTGACACCCTATCCCTGCTCTGTGCCATGATCACTTCCTCAGTTTGTTCTCCTGCTCAAACAAACAAGTCTGAGCAAGTGACATGCTGCATGGTGACGTAGTGATGGGCCTTTAATCAGATAAATGCAGCACTGACATCAGCATGAAGGAGATCATTGAGTAAACTGAAAATACAAATGGGATAAATAAGTCTCAAAAGCTTTTAATAATCTTTTAGAGTGCTAACATTACTTTGTATTTAGACTTGTTAGACTGCAAGAACAAATATTTTTCATTTGTGGAAAATACCACACAGACTGAGCCAACTGAGTAAACCAAGAATTATAATTTAAATTTCATATCCTGTACTCATCATTATTCATACCCTTATCATGCATCATTTAAATCACCACCCTGGATGATAATACCAATGTTCCAAATCTGAACAGCTTAATAGCATGTTCACATACAAGGTGACA
The DNA here is from genome assembly GCA_900303245.1 of Selene dorsalis. Taxonomy (NCBI): domain Eukaryota; kingdom Metazoa; phylum Chordata; class Actinopteri; order Carangiformes; family Carangidae; genus Selene; species Selene dorsalis. Next base: position 29,462 of record OMNW01008103.1, read on the forward strand.
TCAAAGGTGTCAGTGGATGCAAATTACAGGTTTATCTGTAAAGGCTGGATCTCCTCAGAGGCACACATTTAAACACAAGAAAGAGGGTTGTTTAAACAGTTCATTACAGATGGCTGGTGGGAGCCTGGTTTGGTGGTTTCCCTGTGGAGGATTTTGGTCCACAGAACAAGGAAGTAGTGTATGCGGTGAGGCCACATCAATCAAACAATATTGACATGCAAAGTACAGCTACCCTTCCCAGTTCCTAAAATAAATGTACAAAAGAAATGCACCCAAGCAGTAGATATGACTCACTTAGGAAATATTGTATAATATTTTTATACCACTTGTCTCACATGGCTTAACTAAATTACTTGGTAACTCATTTCCTGTTATCCTGCCTTTCGTTAAAACGTTAAATAGCTTTCATTTCTGGCAGTACCATCAAAGTACCACTTTTGACAGTCAGCTGACAGAGAGCAAGTCCACGCCTTTAAAAAAAAAAAAAGGTTCTTTCCCATGTTCTACTTCTGCTACTTCTTCGTATCCTGCACCACTGTGCAGTTTGACAAATCGTCAAACTCAAGGATCCTTTACCCAAACTAACCCTCCTGGATTTTATTTCCTTGCCGGTACCTGAGGCAGCTGAGTCACTGATGCACACCATCATGTTTTTTTCACACAGGGGTGTTTTTGGTCCAGACGTCTTAGGTAACGCTCTTTTTGACAGTTTTTCCTCAGGGGCTGGGGGATGATGTTAAGATAGTCCGTGTTCTGGGACCCACATATTTTCATCTTTTGCTCGTGTTCGGATTGTATGCAAACTTGAACAAGAGACATCAGACATTGAGAAACATCACAGGCTGGTTTCACCTGCCAGTTTTGTGCAGTTCTGTCATGCACATGGATAGTGAAGGAAACTGCAGTTTACAATAATGGATCATCAGAAACACATCGACCTCTATTTGTTACCAATTCACAACAAGCATAGTTTCCATTAATTCTCATTTATTACATACTTAGGACTTGACAAAAAGCTTTTTGACACTGTGCAGACCCATTTGCGGAGGAGAAGAGGAGAAAGAGACAATTAGATCATTTCAAATTAAGAAAAAAAGGCTGTATTGATCTCACACTGAAAGTTGTGATGTTCATGTTTACATCAACGACTTTGTCATTATATCTCGTTAGCAAATTAGGTTCATTACTTTTCTATATGGCAACATGCTGCATATGTATGAAATGTTTAATATTAATTATTAAATAAGAATTGTATGAACTTCTATCAGGCAAGGAGAAAATAACTTGCTCTAGCTCTTGATGAGGTCAGGGTGTTTTTGTATTTAAGTGGAAAATTAAATAGCAGGTGAGTCCCTTCATTTGAGTCCTGATGCTTCAACGTGAGAGAAGGCCACTGATTTATACGAACCAATTAGAAGAATACAGCTATGAAAGGCAATGTCTCAATACATGGAGGTTTCCATCATCTTTGAAGGTTTCTCAAAGAAGACAGGCTCATTAGTCGGCATGAAAGATAAATTACACAAAGTTATTCAGTGGCGACAAATTACATACGGTCTTTCAAACTGAAATCATTTGAATGCTGTTGGTAATTTAACTCAACAGATTATATATAAAATAACTTCTTCATCTTTACGTAAACCTTGTGAATCTGAGCCGAGGAGAGGGATCATACCAACACAGTGGTTTATAAAGAGTCTGGCAGCCTCTGATCCTGACGTGACATTATGTCCTTATGATGTTGGCACGATCAAAGAAATGTCAGTAACATGCATTTGCTCAATTTACTGCTGATTCATTTTTATATTTTACTGACTGCAGCATACAGTGTAATAGTAAGTAATTACTGTGAAGTTGGATGCATAACCATCATCTGAAATCATATGAATTTACAATATACAATTATCTGGCAACTAAACTATGCAATTTAATGTATTTATATTCAAGAAATTATTATTGTATCATTTCATGGTGACAGGCTGTGTGAGACATGGATTTTACATTACTGAAACATGTATTTTATACACCCTCCTCTTACTGCTCAGTTTAAGCAGTAAGAACTTACTGTGTCAAGAGTCATGAGGAATTTTTGCAATGCTGCTGAAATTATTAGATGAAATTAACATCTCATTTTTGATAACAATGTGCATCTAATTATATGAAGAATATTATCAGTTCAACAATTCACTGGTCTTCACCTTCATTTCCTTCTTTGAACATGGATTACAAGTCATGTAATATTAGTTAATGAAAACAGTGTATATCATGTACTGCACATACGTACATCGATTAATTTATTTGAATTGATTTAACTATAAAAGTTATTGCAAAGTGTTCCTATCTCTTACCTTGAATGTCATGTTAATCTGATGAATTAAAAAATATATTCCAATGCTATCTTTCCAATTTCTTTCTTAGTTTCCATTTTATGTTAAACTAAAACTTTTTTTTTTAAATCTTCACTTTTATACTTTCTGTGTTTATGTAGCTGTGACCATGTTAGAACCTTCAATAGAAATTAATTTGAGCAAATACACAAACCAAATAAAATCATAAAATGAGTTTTACACAATTTCAGTGATAAGAAGTTACATTCTTAATATTTGAACAAAATTTTGATTATGTTAATGTTTGGAGATTGTCAAGAAAGACACACTTCCAAGTAAGCCATAGGGTACGTATTGGCTTCATAATTTGTAGCTGTCACTCATCTGAAAGGAGAGAGTTCATATTGATATTTTGGACATCTCTTCTGATGAAAACATGTATTGTAACCCAGTAAAAGCCTGTGATTGAATGCTGGATTGGTGAAGGTCAGGGATAATGCACTAGAGGCCTCTCTCCTGCTGGCCATGCTGGCAGGAGATTTGCAGCCTAAATGTGTCCTGCTGCCTCCTATGATGACTTTCTGTGGGGGAGAGGAGTTATGGGAGGACAGTAAAGTTTAAACAGCAAAAGTTATACATCATCAAAATCATTTTATGCTTTGTTATGCTATGTTAAATTACAGAAATAAACAGCCCTGAGTTGCTTAACTAAATTGTCATTTGTTTACAATCTCAATCCCAATCACAAACTCTTTTATAACTTGTCTGATACATTCAAACAAAGAAAATATAGCCTGTATGTAAGAAATGTAACTGTCAATTGACTAGAATATGTCCACAGATATCACAAAGCATGCAAGTAGAAACCCAGGAAGAGGGTTCTGGGCTTGAACTTTTAATACACCAATAGGATCAACCGCTTTCGTGCTGTATAGAATTGAGGAAGGACCTTGGTTTGGCTTTAGTATCTCAAGTCATGAAATGACTTTAAATGTAGGGATGAGTGGGTGCAAACTAAACATAAGTGCAGCGCACAATATACAAATTATGGCAACAGTGTAAGAATTCAGTCTGCTGCCTCTGATCATCTGTAATGCAATTCAGATCAAAAGGTATGAAATAAACCCTGGCTTCACTCTCTGTTTGTTTCTGACCGTCAGTGAGCTGTGGCATCCTACAATACATAAGTACATCAAGGTTCATGGGTTCAAAATCCAACAAAAGCTCTGCAGCGCCAGGCTCTGCTTGTTTAACTTTCACATCATTTCTATTAAAATACAAGAAAACTCATTTGTGCCACTGACCACTGCTCTATTAAAATTCACTGCAGTACAACTGAGAAAAGTATATTTTCATAAGCCACTCTAGCCAGTAGACGAATTATCCTCTGGATCATATAGTTCCAAAGAGTGAGGTCCATAGTAATAACACCTCTGAATGACTCCTCTTGAGCACTGTTGTTCCGCAGGGGTGTCATTTATCTCCCCATTTTCCATATACGCAAATGAGGTCAAACAGGCAAGACGTTTCTCTCATAAAGTAACGCTAATGACATGGTTGCTTATACTCTCAGCACATCAGTTACCTTGCCATTTGATGGAAATTCAATTCAATTCTCTCAGCCTCAGTGTTTGTGAGACCAAGGAGCTTTGACTGGGAATGGCCAATCTTCAAGTCAGTTTAGATGAGGGGGCAAAAAGTGGAGCATTGATGTAAAGGAACAAGATGACCCAGGTGGTCACTATCACAGGAAACAAACAAGTCCAACTCTAAGACCTATACAACTGATCCATAAGCAGGAGGGCAGCCAATGACTCCACCTCATCCACCCCACTCACCACTGCCACCTGCTATAGAGACTCAAAGTCCCACTGTGGTGACTTTTCTCAACAGGGGCATAATATTCTTATTGGCAGATTGTTCTCTGCCTCCCAGATATAGAGTGAAATGACTTGACAGAAAAATATTTTTATTGCACCACCAAAAGTCAAAGCTCCTGTATATCCCTGTGATGATTGAAATGCTCCTGTTGTGTTGACTGTGAGACTGTGGGAAATTCAGAGGTCAGGTGTATTAGTGGGAGGTGCTCAAGTAATTCCAGGCAAGATTGAGGTGTATGAGACGTCTTTGTCATGCTCCTCTTGAAGGAGGAGGAGAGGGAAAGCTGGTTCAACTGGGTTCCATACAGTTACGGTCACTTGAAGATTAAGTGAAATAAGATGCCTATAACACTGAGACACCCAGGAAACTCATCTGTTTTCATTTGGCAAGCACTGGGAATGTGCACCACAGTCAACAGATGATAAGTGGTGGATAAACAGGAATGAAGAAAATGTATGTTTACGGCGAGTGATCACAGAGGAAGTTAGCTTAACTTTACAGTCCCCCACATTCAGGGCTCTGCTGTCTTCAAGTCATTGCACTGCCAAGTTTTCTCCATGAACACAATGAAACAGCGCGCAGGCTGGTGTTTTATGATTGAGACAGTCTAGGGAGAGGTACTGAAGAGAAATACAGCCATAGTCTGGATGTAGAGCTGGAACAGACAGATAACAGCATTTTAAAATTGAACTGGTTTAATGTGGATATGTGATGGATCTGCATGTCGTAGATTTTGTCATCTGCCCAAGACAAATGTGTGCACCCCTGTTTTCCTTTACCTTCTTTTCTTTTCCTTCCTTTCCTCTTCTTTTCTCTTCTCTTCGTATTGACTTTTTCATTCTGCTCAATCAAATGCAACCAATACAAGAGTATGTTGTCTCTGTTGAAAAAGGTTAAGTTTTATTTGTCTGTACTACAAAAAGTTAAAGAGGATTTTTGCCACAGCTATGCTACATTTTTATTTTTACCTTAATGAAACAGCTTTGGAGTAGCTGTGATGGTTAGATAAATGACTTGTAACTTGTTACAAGGGAGAATGGAGGCTGTCTGTCTTCCACCTGGCGTCTCTTGGCTGAAGACCAACCTTGTAACATCAGTGCAGTACCTGGCCGCCGACCCGGTGTCCCAGCTCTCACACAAACATGCTCCATAACCCGTAATCTTTTGTTTATGACAGATAAGACTACACAAATATACATATGATATATGTTATATAACATATATAACCGGAGGAGGGTTAACAAAACAGTGGGAAAGTGACCAGACTTGCGTATTTCCTCTTTAAACATTAAACTGTCATGAGGTTGCCCGAGTGCAATCGAAAAACACCTCAATCAAGACCTGTGTTTACCGGCTTGTGGCTTCAATCTCAGTGGACACCCTAAGTGTTATCATACACCTCCTAGTGCTCAGAGAAATATCACAGACATCAAGTCACCTAGAGTGTGTACTTAAATTGATATTGTCTTTTCTACTGTCCCCATCCACAGCAGTACACTGCTCTGCTTCTGTGCTGATACTCTTGTCTGCTTCTCTGAACTGCAGCACTGTGACTCAAATCTATTGCAGGTAATACACTGATTGTGGATAAGCATCACATACAAACCCACGTAAAATAACCCAAACTATCGCTTCAAAGCCGTTTCTGGAGAGCTGATAGAGCCCGACAGAGGCTGACAGATCAGATGGCACCTGAATTAGCAGTTCCATAAGTGGTGTGTTGTTAAGGCCACGTACCACGTTCACAGAACATGTTTAACATGTTCCTCAACAGTAACTAAAGAGCGTCTGTTGCCTGCACCAGCAGAACAACTCAGGGCCAGGCCAGGCCGGGGGTCAGGGTACATGACTGGGCTCATTAAACCCGATTTGAGTCGTGCTGATTCGGGCTGAGTTCTTCTGATATGGGGGGACGGGGGGGCTCAGTGTGAAGTCCAGGCACCCCCCCACCTGATATCAAGCAGAACTACTGATGGTGCTTTGAATTTTGGGTTAAAAAAATGTAGTAATGCTTGTAAGCCCCACTGCTGCAGACGTGTGTTTGTTGTAAAGTGATGTAACGTCAAGCAAACCTGACCAGAACCAGCGCATATGGTCGAGTCATTGTTAAAAAATAAAAATAAAAAATCCTTTCTAGTAACAGGTCCCTCTGGACCCTGGGCTGGGGGAGTACCGCCCTCCCAGTTTCCCTCCCCCCTGAAGCCCCTCAGGCTCATGTGAATAAAAACCATAAAAACCTCTGCATGCAATAAATGTGTGCCATTAGTCTTTCAAAATAAAAGGCCATGAAGCAGATCTGATGTTTGTGCACAAACCTACACACTTTGTAGCTTCACTCACCAGGACAGCCAACAAGCAACTGCTTTTATGCTGCCAACTATTAACAGAAAGCAGGAGCCCCCCTGGATCAAACTATGGAGCAGGTAAGCTCACCACTTTATCTGAAAAAAGGGAGGTCAGAGAGTCATTAACATCCTCTCCATTACACATAGAAGTATTCACATTTCTTTTACCATGTATAAACCAATATCAATACTAAGTAATAATTTCATACTTTACCAGCACCCCTGTAGTTGATGTCCCCTGATTACATCACAGATGATGTCAGTTATAAAAGCAGGAAGTTTTTTATTTTTACGTCATTTTGTCCCTGGACCACATGGTGGGTATGGTAAGTACAGTTTAAAGAAATGTAATTTAAAGAATACAAAATTGAACCAATAAACTAACCTTAACTGTACTTGTCTGTATATGATTTTTACCCAGAAATGCTGATGTATATGATCTCCAATCAAACATAATGCAAACTTAAACAAACCTGGGATGTCTGCACATTACAGAGCAAAGGTGGAATAATGGTTAAAACAAATACTCGACAAGCATGGATAAATTAAAGGTGAAACGATCGCAAAGAGACAAATGGTGTGGTTTTCACCAACTTTGTCACACAGATAACATTCCCAGTGTTTGCTCCTTATGCTGACACAAGAACACAAACTAAAAGTCATCAGTTTACATTCTGTAGAGCAGAAACCCAAAACCTGTAAGGTGAGTGAGGTTGGGCAATGTAACTGCTCTGTAATTGCTCTGAAAATTCATAGAAATCATATAAGTCACTGTTTCTATTCACTGGTTATAAATAATGAACGTGTGAACCTTACTGTGAACTTTCTGAATAAATCTGAATATTGAATAAAATATCATAACTAAATTTCTCAATTACCAGACAACCTGTGTAATTAAAAACTGAATGCCTTGCACTTGAATTTACATTAGTATAGTATTAGTATGTTGAATATCAAATACAGGTGTGCTATGATTGCAGTGCAGATGGTCCCATGATGTAACCATTGAGTCTGTCATGATTCTCTGAAGCAGACAAGCTGAGTCCTGTGATGTCTTGCAGTGTCATGACCCCTCTCTGTGACACCTGTCTTCCTCTGGTGGTGATTGTGTTTTTGTTATTTATGAGTAAGGTGTGTTTTAGTGTTGTCTGCTCAGCTTCCCCTCTCTCAGCCCTTCACCATAATAACCCTTTCCTGAGAGCCAGCCCCCTGATTTCTTTCCCCTTTAACTCAGCCCCAGTTCCCACACCAGCCAGCATTTCACTCCCTCACCTTGTGTTTAAAAAGTCTTGTGACACCTTAGATGCTTGAACATATGAAATTTGTGACATCCAGTATTGTTTTTGCTGTCTCTCTGCTTTAAAGAAAAGCATTTGCATTTGCGTGGTGGTTTCTTCAGAGGATTAGAAACACCTGTTTACTCACCTGTCTCGCTGTGTGTATGACAGAACGAGGTTGAAGCTTCACAGTTATTGACAGTATTTCACATTCCCAAAACAACAAGATACAGCAAACCTAAAATGTTGACTGGAACAACTCTGATTGGATCGATAGGTGTTACACAATTTACAAAAATATCTAACAAAGCAAACATTCATGCTGTTTCAGATACACCAGTGGAGTTCTGGTCCTCAATTCAAGATGAACAAAACTTCAGACAACCACAGTGATTATTAGAATTCTAATAACTGATCAGTCAAAGTTGAATATTTAGTCTTTTAGCAGGCATCATAGCAAATATCCATAAATCTATTGGGGTCTACTGATTGTCTTCCCTCACTCCCTGGTATAGTATGGCAGCCAGATGAAGTCAAGCTGAATGCAATGATGCTGTGGCCCCTTGGTCCCACAGCGAGTTGTGTGGCACAGAGCCACACACATTAGGGGGTGTAGCAGCGCCCCACCGTCTTGTGGACCTGGTGCTCCTGTGTTTGCTGATTGGATGTGATTCCAAATCATGCCTTTGTGTCCTCAGAGCAGCCTGTGGCGATGAGAGTTGGTTCAAACACAACTGTGAACACTCTAAGGGTGTGGGAGAGAGGGTTGTGCAGAGACTTATAGAGAGGCACATGGAACAAGTTTGTTTAATCACCATACACCAGCTTAATTTGCAACATGCTGAATTATAGCCCAATCACCTCATGATGTGCACCTCTGTTCTCATATGTGTCGTTTTTTGCTACACTTTACATTGTAGTCATCAAATTTCTGAATCTTAAGCAGTTTTGATTTGGCAGTCGGGATGTAGCCCACTTTATTGCCTAAAATGCTGCCAGCTTAGCAATGTTTGTTACCACCCTGATGGAAGAGTTTTTAGGCCATTTTATTCATGGATGTTACTAATTGATCCCTGACTGATGTGTTTGATTGGCATAGGAGAGTTTTGTTTTGTTGTTGTTGTTTTTTTTTTGTTTTTTTTTGGCGGGGGGCACCATATTGTCTCAGCAGGAGCAGAGGTTGAGGATTTCATTAAACTTTTTTGAAACATCGACCTTCAGTCCACACTGTAATAATACACATTGGAACCAGTGACATCATGTCTAGACAACCATCAAAGCTGCACCACAGCACTGAATCACTACGCTGCACAACTGAGCAAGTAGGAATGTGCTATCTTACATAATGTCATGTCCACTCTGTCAAATCCATCGTTTATGTCATCTTTTTAACCTACACCAATGACTGAAAAAAAGTCTTTAAGGCAAAGATTTTGAATTTATTTGAAATTTTTATTGCTTCTCCTCTTGGAAAGACCTCAGTGGCCACTCAAATAAGAAAGGAACCAAGCAACTAGTTCATAATTGTAACCATTTTATAGCTTCCCCTCCTGACATAGACAGCAAGAACTTTTTCACAGCGTAACTTCTCATCAGAAAAACCCTCATTTCATAGAGTCCTCCTTGCGTTTTCTGTGATTTTAAAATCATCACCAGAAGAATCAGGAATTTAACTGAAGCCATTTCGCTCCCTGGATGGTCACCAATCCAATCTCATTCACATCAGACCACCTGTTAAATCGTATCCTTGACTCATACACCCCCATACATGAATGTGTGCCTGCTGCATCTCTGATTTGTATTCCTGTTATTCCCTTTAATTCTGCCTCTCAGACTAAAGACCTACATGGGTCTTCTCCATTGTCAAAATAATGTGTGCATGTTTAAGTCCATCGACTGTTGTGAATATTAGAAGTCTTAGAATAGGAAGAGATCGTGTTTTGGCTATTTATCTCAAATTCAGTTTTTCTGCTTGTATTTTCTATGCTGTAACTGTGTTTTGACTTTACTGGCCTAAAGGTAATTTGTGGCTCTGATAACTCCATGGCACTGAGATTCATAGATTTGGCTGGAGCTACAGTAGGTGTGTTGATCGTCTTGCAGTTGCTATTTCTGTATACTAACTCAGAAATGATCCAGTGTGATTCAAAAATTGATTTGTTAAAGAACCCTTTGACTTATATCCTCATTGATTTGTTTCTCTAATAAGAGTGAAACAGTGATTGCAGGTGGTGTAGAGATTAGTGATCATTGATCTATTGTACTGTATCCTCATGTTATGGGAACACACACCTGAAAAGAAACCTCATCATGAATCACAGAGAAATGGAAGACATTTAAATGAACAGATTTTTCTAAATGACCATTAAGGTCATTTAGAAAAATCTGTTCATTTGACTTTCAGTTTGGATCCTGGATTTTTTTAATGTTGATCGAGCTTTAGATTTCTTTAGAGTGAAAAATTAATTCAGTGCATGCTTCCCCTGAATGACCTTATTCCTAAGGTAACAAATCATGGTCCCTCACTAGATGCACTAAGCATCCAGTGGTCCTCTGTTTGAAAATGTTGTACAGGATTCAGGGGCAATGTGAGGTTCAGTATTTTTCCCAAGAGTACATTAACACACAGCCTGGAGGAGCCTGGGATAGAACCACAACCTTCTAATTAGTCAACAACCAGCTCCACCTCCTGAGCCACAGCCACCCCTTAGTTATGACGACTCCTCAAGCCATTAATCCCAAAATATTATAAAGATAAGATCCAACTGGATTCTTTTTTAGTGTTGTCACATGCTGTACTTAGCTAGAGACGTCCATTGTCTGAGGCCATTCAAATAATCACAAGAGGTTTGGAATAACTATTGCAAAGACTTTAGAAAAAAAAGAAAGGTTGGATACAGGTCTGTGGGTCTATCTGGTTCCAGTATCTGGTTCAAGCAAAGGCTAATGAGGTAAAGGCTTAAATAGTAAGGTACATGTGGGTAATGTCAGTGTGTGTATGTCTGGATGTCTATATGAGAAAAGGTAATATCAATGTTTTGCAGTCCTGGACAAGTATGTGGAGCAAGGAATGCTGCAAGTGTGTGAGAGTGATGAGAAATAGTGTTGAAATTAACAGGATGCTAAATGTATGGTGTAGCAGCAGTTATCATTATAGTTGTAATATAATAATAAAGTAACAACAAATACACAATGCAGTGTAATTATTCACTGTAATAGTTATTCGCTACGAGTTAGAGCAAGGAGGAGTGAAAGCAGACTGGGTCACTGAAGAGGTGAGTGAAAGTACCCCCACCAGGACCCCAGCAGCACATCTGGAGGCTCTGCGCCCACCCTGAAACCCTTTGAGGCTGTTTGTTGTTTTGCCCTTAGGCTAATTACTGGTGATGTTTTTAGCATCACATCCTGCATGGAAAAGACGGGTGATCCTTTCTGTCTGACAGATGTGATACACATGTATTTGCCTTGATAGGGAGGCAGCCGTTTTTCATCACTTCTATTTTAGACAGACTTTTGTTCTTGAACTATATCTGTCGCTGCAAGTCTCTCAAGTCTGTACTGTTTTGAAAATCTGTTTTGAGTTTCTCTGCTTCAACAAACTTGAATTCTTTACAATCTAAAATGCACACATGGAGTTATGTTTGGGACTATCTGAATAAGGCTTGGCCCTTCAGATGTTGTTTACAGTGCAACGCTGTTTTTACACTGTCAAAAATGATAATGACTAATAGTACATCTACAGACCACTTGCTGAGTCACTGTCAATTTCAATTTGATTTTACTTATTGTAGTTTTTTTTTCTTTGAGGGTTCCTGGCTCTGATCATTTATAGCAACTATTGTTATTCCACAGATATGGAAAGAGTTAATGTGCGAGTCAGGAGGGATTTAGCTTTTTGAGCATTTGAAGGTGGTGAAGATTTTGCCATTATGTCCTTCTCATATGAGGGCAAACTGGAAGGTCACATAATTACTTTAGTGATTTACAGTATCTTTTTTGCACTGTTCAGGGTGCGCTGTGGTGTTCATCATTTATGAAGTTGTATCTGAGTTTGGGAGATGTGGCTCAGTATTTACTCTCAGCCTACAAGCTAAATCATGATGGATAGACTAATAGAGAAGCAGACAGACCACTCTGTTGTACCACATTTCGTGTGATCAGTCCTATGTGCAGGAGAGAGAGTGAGTAAGATGGTCTATCGCTGGAAAGTTTCGGTTCAGGCAAAGAAAGTTTGTTGCTGTTGCTGTTGGACTTCAATTAGTCTGGCTGGTCTGGGTGAGATGTGACTTTTCAGTGCCTCTCTGCTCTGCTCTGCACCACCATGCCAGACCTAACATTCCCCTCTGCATTAAAGAATCAAATAAAAAAATAACCTCATGACATCTAAAAATTACATTTTATTCTAATTTGTGGCATTATTCATTATTCATCATGCCCTGAGTGACACTTTTGCATGGGTGTGTTACAGTCAAATGGGTTTGCATATATATATATATATATATATATATATAAACAAACAGGCCCCCCCACAGCTTTGGAAGATATCTTCGACCTCTATGTCCTGCTGTCACATTTGCTGTCTTGCATGCACATCACTCAGAGTGTGTGCCTGTCTGTTTACAGGAATAGACATATCTACACATATTTGAACTTTGCATCTGTCCTCTGCCACTGTGTCCCCTTCCAACTTTAAATGCTCACATTTTTAGCCGTCATCAAGCACTGCTCATGGTTCCTAGAAAACAATTGAATTTAATTTCTGCACCTCAGTAAGGTCCTTTCTTTGCATTGTTTTGACACTCATTTTTGAAGCTCAAAATAAGACAAAATAGCACCTAAAGAACCATTTACTTTTGAATAGCTTTGAAGGTCTTTATTGTATTTAACACAATGACTCACTGGACTGTGTCAGGGTTTTTAAAAAATTCAGATGAAAGCCATTTAATGACAAGTAACTTTCACAAGGACAGCCTCTACCCTTTATTGTTCTAGGGCATTTCAGAGATGTACAGTATCACTTTACTCAGCACTCACACACAGTGAGGAGTGTAAACACAAGATTTAATACTGAGTGTCCTCAAACTCCAGAGGGAACATTTCTGCACAGGCACTGTGGTTTTTATTGAAATATTATCAACACAGAAACATTCATCCACCATTGTGCAGCAAAAAAAAAAATGATGCTGGATGAATATTTATTGTCCTGACAGTTTGTGTGACAGTTTCACACAGAGTGACATGTACCTTTTCTGAAGCATCTGTTTAAACTGTTAAAACAAATAAGATTAATCATCTGCTCCTCAGGTTTCTGGCTCAAGGCTGTCTGGCCAAAGGGGTTTTTGAAGGGCTTTTTTTCGCCTTCACACATTTTCTGTCAAATTGAAGGAGCCAGTTGCCGACTGTGGCTTCATCATTTACGCATGAGCAGGCAGCTGGCTGGCACAGCAGGACAGCTGCTGGTGTGGGAGGAAGCTAGAAACCAGCTGATCACAGCTGCAGCCACAATAGGAGGGGCTACAACACAGTGGTCACAAGGAAGCAAATCCATCTCATTACTGTTTTTAGATCTGAAAGAGGGGTCTTTGTCACTTCTGTTGTTGTCAGTGACTTCCTTTAATGCAGCTTGAAGTGTTTCCCATTTCTCTGCTGCTGCTTCTTCGGTTTGAAATTGCATCCAGAACTCAGTAAACAATTTAGTTGCAAAATCCAATCACAAAAGCTTTTTCTCTCTCTTTGCCTTGTTCTGCTGCTCAGCCCCTTAGTGAGCATTTAGATGGGTCAGCCTGGTCTGACTGCGCAACGTGATATCCTTGGGGCAGAGTCGGCTCTCCTGTGATCACATCACAAAGCAGGTGTCAGGCTGGCTTTCTGTGGCACTCTCCTAAAGCCCAGTGCTGACAGATGAGACAGAGTAATCAAACGTCACATAAATCCACAAATGTCTTGTGTCAATTCAAACTTAAATATTGCAAGTTATTTCATAAGTTTTATTTCAAGGTTCTGAATTACAATTTTCTATTTCGTCATAAGCTCTGATGGTTGGCCTGAACTTGTCAACACAGTGATTATCATAAATCTTATTATGCATGTATCTTAAAGTTCCTGTCCAGGCACATTATAAAGTATCCTATAAAAATAATCTGCTGTCAACAACAGTAACTAAGTTAAGGACATGGCAGTACATCCATGTTTATACCTTATAGAGAAATTTCCGGTCAGGCCTCATTCTCTGCCCACCACTGCTGCTGCTTGTGCTATAGGCTGAGTGGTGAAAAAGAGGTGCCTATCAAGATTGTCAGCATAGCTTGTTAGCTTGTAATAGTCAGAGGCTATCGCAGCATCAAGGGTTAATGGTGTTAATGCAAACTATCTGTGTAGGTGCATCTGCACTGGGGTCTTCAGCTTTAATTTGCTGACAGGATCAGTTTTCTTAGATTTGTGAAGTGTGACACCCAGCCTTAAATCTCTTTTTTTGTGACTTCATTGGTTCCCAAGTTGGAAATACTCACTTGTGGCTTTGACTGGTTATTTCACTCATGATGTGTCTTGTATTACAAAAAACAAAACAAAAAGAAGTTGGACATGTTAACAATTATGTTAAACAGATTGCAACCTTGTCCTTTTTATCACCATTTGGTTGTTTGAGCTCAAGTATTGTTTCTACATTTACAAGTCAGTAAATGCAGTAAAATCACTGAAACCTTTTTTTCTTTCAACAGCAGCAATCATTAGTATTTTCAGTTTGTCATTCCCCTCATCCAGGTCTGTCAAAAAAAGGAAAAGTCCATATCTGACAATGAATACAAGTACACCAACTTTGATTTGACAAGAAAGTGTGGTAGTTATGCATGAGCAGCATCGTGGCATTGACTTACTGATTGTCATATAATGTAAACACATCAGACAGCGTGAACAGTTTCCCAGGGCAACGCTCTGAATGTGTCCTTGTAATACTGGGACCTAGTATACTGTTGTATATATGAGCAGTCCATCTCTGAGAGTGATGTCTCACAGAGCTGTGTAAGAAATGTGTGAAAGTGAGCGGTGAGCCATTATATAGTTATATATTAAAATTTAAATTTTGGAGAAGAACCCAGGACAAATACTGGTGGAGGGCAATGTGAAAAATTAGTTAATAATAAGAGAAGGCAACATAAAACTGTAAGGCTGAGCCCACTACAGCAGAGACATAATGAACAACGTGTTTCAGAATAAATCAGTCCATCTTGGAAAAACACTTTAAATTGCTGTGAGGCTCAAATATGAAGTTTAACCTCCTCCATTATATCTGCAGATCAAAACTGCTGCTGACACACTGAGGCTTATACCTTGCATTTTAAATCAACCAAATGTGTGTGTGTGTGTGTGTGTGTGTGTGTGTGTGTGTGTGTGTAATGGGCTAGAAACTGCAGCAATGCTTGAGCATGGTGGGATAGGAGAGAGGTCATGCTATAAG
>OMNW01008104.1:11293-23132 GCA_900303245.1 Selene dorsalis
ATTTTTTAAAACATGTCTGGAGAACCTTTTATGTAAAGAAATTTTTTTTTTTTGAAAAACGCGAAGGGGTCATCCTGGGGTCGCCTATCATACAGGTGGGTTGTGTTCAGGGACACATGGTTAAAATGAAGGACAGTCAGTAGATCTTCACCATATGTGTGTATCTATAGATCTAATACATGCATATTTGTATCTCTGTCTCTGTATCCAGACTCAAACCCAGACTCATCAAATTCACCAGCGAGTGGTGAATTTGAATCAATGACTCATATTGTCTCACAGCATAAAGAAAGGGACAAATAAAAATGTAGCCTAATCAAAATAATGGAAATTCCATCTTACTTTTGTGCTAAATCAAAGAGTTGTGGTGTACAATATTTCAAATAAGAGGATGAATCAGTGCTTTCTGCTTTAGAATGAATCTGCATGAAAATGAGGATGGTTCATTTGTATGCGACAGTGAAATATGACAGAAATTCTGTTTTTTGAAAGAAAATTACACAAAAGAGGCAAAGAGGCAGCGTCTTTGACACTGCTGAAACAAGCAGCCCTTTCCCTCATTGTCCTTCCAGTCAGGAGCTCAGGTTTACTGTGGGTCAGCCCCCTCTCTTTCTCTACATCAGGGGGAAGAAACCACACTGATCTGAGATGGAGTACCCCCGACCAAACCTTACCACATCGACCGATGCCACCATCCTGGGCCTCTAATGGAAGTCCTGGGCATCCAGATGCCTCCCCTGCTCCGACATGGGCGTCAAGTAGCGCTCTACTCATCATTGGAAGCAGCAGGCCTCGCATCCCTCCTTTTCTCTCCCTGGGACCAGCTTTTTGAGAACATTGCAGGCAGATGTGTCCAGATGAGCACGTTCTAATTTGTGGGCCCAGGTTAATGCTCTGCCAGAGGCCCTGGAGGATCAATAGCTTTATTTCCCTAAAACACCGGCATGGTGAGAACCAGCTCACAGGGTGCTTTTAATACCGCCACAGTTCCAGTGACGACTGGGCTGTATTGATTGTGCCCATGTGGAACTACGTGCGCCTTCTGGGGAAGGATCTATTTGTGTCACCCTGGGCTGGGATGGGGGCTCCACTGGAGGAGTAGAGAGCTCAGCCAATGGAGGATGCCAAAAACATCAAAACAGCCATGTTTACAGATTACCCAAAGGGAAAGCAAATTACAGCAATTATGCAGGCTGTGGGAATACTGATATCAGCATACCTGCTATTTCACCCAGAGACTACTTTTATGAGGCTAGAACACATACAAAACAGCACACTCAATTTGATTTGATGGCTAAACCCTCAACAAACGATGGAATTTAAACAAAGCACTGCACGTCAGGTGTATGCAAAACAATGTCTTTCTAGGGGATCACCCTGTTTGTGTATGTCAGGTCCAAAAAATATCTTTCAGTTGTTTGGAAACTAGATATAATAGCTTTGACAACTATCTGGGAGGCAAGTATAAATCTGGGAGGCATAACGATGAACATGTAATATTGAGCATCATCTCTACTGTAGTTTTTTATTTTTTTTCTGAACAATGGCAATTAATCATTCTTTGTAAACACTGCAAATTGCTTCACAGAAAACTAATTTACCTTTGATGCATTTATCTCATATATCAGTGTAGAGACAACATACATAGGAGTCTTATCCAAATCACAGGCCTTTGTTTGCAGCTGTCGTGACATATTCATGACTGGGGCCATAATAGTCAGATTCCTGTTATATGCCCCCCAGGGAGAGCAGAGAGAATGGTGTCACATCCAATTACTGCGGCACACTGTAGAGGTAAATCAAAACTCGTGCCATGAACTCTTGAATCTAAGGTGCACACACACATACACGGGCACACACACACACACACACACACACACACACACACACATACACATACACATACACATACAGATCCACACACATGCTGCATAAGTAAAACGAGACAACAGTTATATCAACATTGATAGAATATTGGAAAACACATTCTCCTGGTAAGTTTGAGGTCATGTATGGATTACACAGGAAAATGGGATTGGCTGGAGGCTGCTGCCTGGCGTCTTCTCAAAACATAAATTGACATGCATAAGATCTAGGTGCAAGCACGGCAGACAGCACTTACTCAAGGTTTTACAATTATGGATTGGTTCGCCAGCGAGCACAAATTGAAATTGCAGATGAGGACGATGATGTGCCCTTTACTGGGGGAGGAACAATCAGGTCACCGATCAAGTTCACCGACACCTTTTCATCCGCACCAATACGCTGCTTTTCTGCAGAGTGAAATGGATGCCTTTGTCTTTGCCTCCACAGTAGTCTGTGGAAGGCCTGGTGGTTTGGTGGTTGGAGGGTATCTCAGCAGTGCATAGCCCCGTTTCACCCTGGAGCGGTGCAAAGCTCCTGCCCAATAAAACAGGCTGCATCCCCAGGGCCCCTCCCTCAAGCCTCCAGTCAGCGCTTGTTTTTGCACCATTTATTTAGTGTGACACATCTCCAATTAAACTGTGGAGGCTGCTGCATTCCCCCCATAACTACCTCTTATACCTCCCCATAGACTTTCTGTCACACTGAGAGTGTGGGTATGAGAGAGTGAAAGGGAGAGTTAGTGAAAAAGAGAGCTAGAGAAAGAGAGAGAGAGAGAGAGAGAGATCACATCTTGCCTGCCAGCTATGATCACAATGTCATTTTCCCCTCAGTGCTTAGGAGCCTCCTCTGAAAGGTGCCCTGAATTATAATTATCAAAATATTGAACAAGATAATCATCCTGCCACTTTTTTCACACTATTTGCCTTACCATCATAGAACATGCATGGAGTAATGCTCTCCTCTAGGCTTTCTTGATAACTCATTTAGAACTGCACGGCCAAAGATATCTGTTTCTGTAAGACTACATTTTTTAATATTGAATTACTTAAGTTGATCATTAATAAACTATTACATATGTATTTATATTCCACCAGAACTCCTCTGCTGCATCACTTTAAGTTGCTTGCAAATCAATTTAAATTTATGAGCGTTTAAGGAGATCTTACATAGGAGGTAAGACTCTCCTTGCCACCTCTTCATCCTCCCCCAATGGCCCCAGACACAGTCACAGGAGGAGTGACTTTGTCCGACCCCAATACCGTCTGCGAGAGCACAGCTGAGGGCAGCAGCTGCCAGGGAGGACTGGTGGGGGAGCGCCCAAAACGCCAGCTCTGCCAAGCAGAGGGGCCAGGGGGAGCCCCAGTGGCAGCTGGGAAGGGTGGGGCGGCCAGCTGTGGAGCAGCAGGATGGTGGGGTGACTAGGAGATGCCACTAAACCTGAGCAGTACTATACACAAATGCACACACGAGCATTTTTTTTTTTAAATAGGTGCTCTCAAAAAGTTAGCAATTCCTTCTTTTCTTAAAGCACTTTTGCCGACTCACCCACACTTTCGCACACACACACACAAAAACACTCCTCGTTGGCACCAAGGCAACCCAAACAGTCTGTGGCCCTCTTAACACCAGCACCGATCTCCCATCACGTGCTTCGGCCACACATCTGGCGTACCATCTGTATCACTCCCCCCAATGTGACAGGTAGTCCCTCTCCCTCTCTGGAGGGAGCAGAAGGGGAAAGAGGGACACGGAAGGTAATTTTGGGTGTAAATGTGCTCTGGACCTCTCTGGATGCATCTGGACAAAGCGGACATGCTGCTGAGCCGGGCAGGGTCATTATCAGTTGGAAACTGACTACCAGATAGCAGATGAAGACAAAACAATTATATCATACTGTCACATTATGACAGCACCAATAGCGCACACCTTGTTTATGTTGTCGACTGAATGAATGACCATGTACTTTAGTATTAACAGCATTTCAACATATGGTCAAATGCTACAAATAACACAAGTCAAGATGTTAAAGCTTCTTCCAATTTATTATAATGTACAGTTATACATTGCCATGACACAAATGTGACCACCACTTGGATGGGGTGCAGAATGCAAAATATTAAAACAGCCATATATAAACAATACCAGAGGACATGGAACTCCTCTTCTTTATGCTGCTGTACATGTGGGATCAATAAAGTATGCACCATAAAACAGATATCAAGCCAGTGATATAAAACTGCACAACCAGTCTTTACTGTGAAATTAAGGAATCCATTTGAGAACATTATTTTCACATCTTATGTTACATATTTGACAGTAACAATCTTTATTATTCACACACAACACTATTTGAATGACATCAACTTAGACATTTATTCAAAGGAGGGAGAAGGGATTCCAGCATTGTCAAGACTAACAAAAAAAACTACTTGTCAGAAATATTTATTTAACCAAGTTTCATCTTTCCCATTCATCACTTTGCAGTCAATTGACAAGATTGAGGTGCTTGTATAGACAAAGAAAGGCTCCACAGAGCATTTATTTTACAGTTTGCAGTGGCATCTGCTACATATAACGTCTTTGAGCACATGTTAAAAGAAGAACAGCGGCCATTATTCTGCCAAGTAATCTATTTCTGAACCAAATTTGATATATATTTGTCACTGACTTAAAAAAAAGAAAGAAAAAAACACAGCGCAACACAGAATACAGCAACTGTAACGTGATTTCACACATTAAACATCCTCCAATTCCAGGTGTCTGCTGTCTGCAGTTGACCTTCAAGGGTTTTTGCTGCATGTCAATTAATTTCCCATCTTACGCATTGAATTTGAACAGTGTCCGTATCACTGGAGTAGCAGATCCAAATCGATAGTTACACAATTCAACACAACAAAGGAAGAAAAAAAAATGTGCTGGATGGGATCATCATTAAAGATCATTAAAAAAAACAAAAAAACAAACATTGACACATACACTTAATGAAATAAACAACACAGCTTTAGTACTAGTTTCCAATGTCTTATACAAAGTTAGCTTGGTCTAAAAAGCATAAAATATATTTTTACATCATCACATACATCAAGACATGTACCATGGCCTAGCGGGAAGTTCTTCTGGTGCATCATTTCAACTCTTAGCCCCCACACATTTCCCTACTGCTGGCATTATTGCTTCTTATGAATGGGGAGCTAAATGATAGAGAAACAATGCACCACAGTAGATTGAAACTGTACATTTAAATCATCTCTGATATCCAAAATTTTTGTTAGCTTTGTTTCACAATCTGCAATGCTGAAGGATAAGGCAGTTCCATTTTTAAGGCATTGCTGCTTTGAGACATACTGGACCAGAGGGCAATTCATGGACTTTGACATTATCGAGTTCATGTACATGATAAACAGAATACATTTTACAGGCATGGATAAGAGCCTAAAGAGGAAACGTATCTTGTATTTTTGAGTGTTGTATGTTTGTGTCTGAGAGAGAAATCTCAGTGAGCTGCAACCATCATTAAAGTCTGCCGAGCAGATGACCAGAGGTCAAAACTCAGACAGAGATCAGAGCAGAGCTGTGTGGGTTGCTGTGACCATCTCTCATTGCTGGTAATTTCCATACTGGCCCTGTGGAGAAAAATGTGACAGACACATGTTACTCACCTTCTCAGAAGTGCAAAGAAAAAGCTTTTATTCTCAGATCTCAATAGGGTGCAAACAGACATCTGTGGTTTCAACCATATCGTACTGCAAACCATGATTTATGGCTGCATTTGCTGGTATTGACCAGCAGGTGGCAGCATGGCCTCACAACTTGTGAGGCTCTAAATTCTAACTTGATACCTCAGGTTTCAGCAGCAGCATGGCTGAGGACAACATTCCATATCAAATAGTGGACACTAATTTCAAGTGAGACAAATTCAGTGTGAGAACAGCAGTAATTGATGCATATCTAAACAGGGGTCGAAGTATGTGTTTTGCAATTAATGGAAAATACAATGGAAACAAATTTGGAATGATCTAACAGGCCGATATACATAACATCTTTGAGTCAAATACATTTGACAGTTTTATCACAAGCAAAAAAAAAAAGTAATCAAAACCAGTGTAGTAATTTGCAGAGATTTAAGGAAACAGCTCCAGCAAGTAGGCTGTCTCACTGCAAATTAAGCATGCTGTGTTTCTGGACCTCGTGACTTACAATTCGACCCCTGGTTAACAACAAATCAAAAGAGAAACAAAAGAAAGAAAGCAAAGAGGAAAACTTAAGAAAGAAAAGGAGAAAGATGGGAGAAAGATAGAGACAAAAGAGACAGAAGAAACATAACAAATGCAAATTAAGGCTAGGTGGTCAAACGTCTAGATTGGACGTTGAGGTCTTCACAGCAACCATTACCTTTGCTTCTTACAGAGCTAGTCAGGGGTTCAAATCCCCGGGTCTTTATTTCCTCATGTGCCCCTGAATATTCAAAGATAAAGATATCAAAGTGGAGCTGTGGTCCCCACATAAGACCACAGGAAATACAGGGCAACAAATAGATCTCCCTGTAAACACTAGAGCAGACTGCATCAAGTTTAAGGAAGAATCCTCTTAAAGCCCTCATATTTCACTGGAATGGCATACCACATTAGCCAGGACATGTAACTAAGACTCAGGTTAACAAGTGAAAGACAGTTGTAACACATACACTCTTTTTGGGAAGAACAGAATTAACCCGCAATATGATGACAGCATGCACAATATGTTACCTTTTAATATTTACCTTCTAACTAAATCACTCACATTCATCAGACTACACAAAATATACAACTAAGTCTGGCAATAAACATAATGGGACAACCTAAGACCGATGTCTAGACAAGTCTCCGTGACTGTCCAGTGTCGTGGGTATACTCACCTGGTCATAACCGTAAGGGCGCTGCTGCTGGCCCTGTGGGGGTCCAGGTTGAGGAGGGCGATAGCCCCCGTACTGCTGTCCCTGCCCCTGAGGATAGTTGGGATACTGTCCTGGGGCACTTTGAGTGGGACCTATGACAAACATCGAGAACAAAATGTGACATTACGTCAGCTCGACAGCCTTGAGTAAAACTAAAAACATTTGAAAATGTGAAGCACAGGCGACAAAAACTCTGAACTAAGTTGCTTCTCACCATCAGTGTCTCCTGTTTCTGACAGAAAATGGACATTGATCATACTGGGCCGTTTCTTTTGAATCCAGGAGAGGTCTGTCTAAAAACTTTGCTATGTCGACCAAAAAAAAAAAATACAACCACCAATACTTACTTAGGCCTTAATCCGCACATATGATCAGTACCAGTTTAAATATGAAAGCGTTTGCATGCAGTCATAAGCCAATCTGTGCCCTAGCAGGAGGATTTTTCACATATGCACATCATATTGTGATTATTCTAGCGCAGGTCTTGTCACCTGCTAGGAAACAGGTGGGACAATGAAACTTTAGCGTCAAAGAAAGCAACCAAGTGTAAAAATGACCCAAGTTTTGCTCATTAACTGTTTCTGTTTTCTACTTGTTACTCTGAGAACTCTGGGGAATCCCTGTTAGTTTACTATCACTAATGGGCTGCAATAAAAAAAGCTGATGGATGACAAAGGGAGGATGTGGATATGTCAGACCCATTTGTTTAGGCTGCCTCCACAACGCCTGACTCAGTAATGAATGAGAATGAGTGAATCAGGTTGGAGCCAGGCGATGGTTCCCTAATGCAAGGAGACATCAAGGAGATTCTGTTGGTCTTCATTAGAGGAGCAGGCTTCATTAAAAAAATAAGAAAAAAAAATTCACTTCATCAGCCCCCATACGCTGTAACTATCTATGCAGGCGCTGGGAAGGACCGAGCAAAGCTTGACAGGGGCTAGAGTCAAATGAGGCCCACGCAGCATCGTTAGTTGCTCATAATGCCTTATACTGTTGAGCATAACCTTGTGGGGGTCTGTGAGAGAAAGCATGTGTGTGTGCCAGATGGATCTCACCTCACAGCCTCTGCCTCTCTGCTAGCTCATTACTAACATGATCTCTGGCTCAGACAGAGGGTGAGTGATGGAAAGTTCCAGTGAAAAATGAGACATGGGAAAAAAAAGCCTAAAGAGCTGTAACAACACCAATACTTATAAAGCAAGTCCAACCTTTTCTAAAACGTTGTAGACTTGATTAATTGTTGTTAAATGATTAAATCTATGAGCCACCGCCTTAATGTTAATACCTGAAAGTTAGAAAGTAAAGATCATGAAGAGCTGAGTAAATTAAAAACATTTCCAATATGTGATTAATACCATTTGTAGCCTGTTTCTGTCATCAACTCTGATTGTTAAGCATCTTAAAATGGTTCAAGCCATTTAGAAAAAGTTAAAATCATTTATTAACAGATTGATTTGCTCTGTATTCAAAGTGCAGAAATGCAAGGAGTTCAAAAACCTTTGGCTGGTAACTGACACACACTTTGCCCAGTTTCTATCAGCCAAAGCTCCTCTTGCATTCCCTCAGAACAGTGTGTCATGTCAAACTGAGGCACCAGGAGAAATGCTAATGTGGTGCCAAACACCATTTATGATTAAAGTTCTCTTCCATTAAGCTCTTTACTATTCATTAAGGTGGTCCTTTACTTCTTTGCTCTCCAAGTACTCTTGAAATACATTTTGTACTGTCATATTTTGAAGAGCCAGTTACCACCAACTCATGCAGGAGGAATTACTATTCGGAGACAAACAGGACAGCCCATAGTACCTCCGACAGGAAACGTGTGTTGCCCCTAGAAAACTCACCATAAGCCTGCTGCTGTGGTGGGTAGCCCTGCTGACCTGGGTACTGCTGTTGAGGGGGGTAGCCCTGCTGCTGCGGAGGGCCTTGCTGGTATGCTTCCTGCTGCTGGCCATACTGGGCATTACCTTCAGGGGGGGGGTGCAATGACAGGCAATGTGAGCAGTATGTTGACAACTACAGCACAAAGGCAAATGCAGACAGTTAGACACTGAATGAAGGATCATCTCTTTGACGTTTCATTGGAGATCAATTTCCCATCAGTTTCACATGGTTCTCTTCAGATGCACCTTTAATTGCAACAACACTGACTGACATACACAGCCATCCAAAAAACTAAACAATACTGGTATCATAGCCAATTCTAATGTAAATTATACATATCGTAGTGAAGACATTCGAGTACAAGTGAAGAGAAGAATGTTGATTTGCATATCTCAGCAACCTCTGACTGCTTTATTTCCCAGTCAGTGTCCAGCAACACTTCAAGTATCAGGTAATGTATTAAGTGCAAGTTGGTAAAATATTGAGTGTTGAGCTGAATATCTTTTAGCAACTTCTCTATTGCCTGTATTTTTCAAAATCAGATGATTGCAAAAAGGCATCGTAATCTAAATATATACACATTTAAGAAACTTTGTCTGAATTTTCACAAGTGAACGAATTAGATGATGTTAAAAAGATCCTTTCCATCATATTGTGTTGTGAGGAATTCAAATAAGGCCTACCATTGTCTTGATCAGGACATGGTAGCTGCAAGCTGTAATCATTTTGACCTACATCAGCTCAGCATAGTGGCATAGAGCAAACTTAATACAATACATTTATTCAAGTATTGCTTTGACATTTGAAGCAGTAGAGATAATCTCAGTGGGACAAGATGAAATTGATCATATTGTTGAAGAGTTCAGAGATGCACAATGTGCTGTAATGTCTTGGTAACAGCAGTTTTTTAGACAGCTGTGGGTTTTGTTTTTTCATTTCAAAAAAAAAAAGAAGAAAAAAAAAAGAGAACACTTGTGTTTGAAAGGTCAAAAGGGAAAACAGTGTAGTCAGTAGGGGGGAAAAACAAAACAAGCAACAAAAAAGTAAATGTTAATTGGACAAAGGAAGAAAGGGAGTTGTTGAATGTGAATCTGTAATCTTTCAGTGTGCGACTCAGTGCTACTCTGTGATAATGTGATTATAACACCCTGAAACACACCAGATGGAGAAAACTGGCAGCATGTCCACTGGAACAGTTAGGGGTTAATGTAGAGGAAGCGTTTTTTTTGTTTGTTGTTGTTTTTTTATAAAGAGAGAGAGAGATCAAAAGAATCTGTGATTTTAAGGTCACTAGCACTGCTCTTCTATTAATCATAGGGATTTTGAGTACACACAAACTGTACATTAATCAATAAAGGCAGTCTGGTTCATTTCAGTAGAACCTGGCACACTAAAGAAAACACAGGAACACACTTATCTCCATGTGGCGATATATGAAGGGTGAGCATGTTACCTTTTCTCCAACGTTGGTACAGCTTTGACTATTAAAACTCACAAGACTGACCCTGACTTTTCCTTCACATCACAGGTAGCGCACCAACTGGGACTAGGGGATGTCATTACCAGACTGGGTGCTAACTCCTGCACAGACTGCAGCACCTTCAGGGATTATGGTGCACTCTGGTATGCAGATGTTTCCTCAAAATCAAATACCATTTTCCTTTTTTTTTAGAGCCCAAAGTCACTTTGATTTCCCAGAAAATAATGAAGAAACTGAAATTTTGCCTTTGTCACAGTCTCTTTGCATCATTTGTGTTTTAACACAACTCCTGGGTTCAGTTTTTGTTGGGTTTCTCCAAGCGACTGGAGGGTTCTCCTACCTTCTGAGGCTCCCTGTCCTGCGTGACTGTACTGGTCCCCATAGTAGTCTTCCTGCCCTGGGTACTGCTGAGGGGGTCCTACATACACATACACACAACATACACACAAGTAGATTCAAGGTGTTGTTGGATCGGTTGTGTGAGGGGAAGAGCAGAGAGGATGGAGTCCTTGCCGCTAGTTCTTGTTAGAAAGCTTTCTTTTGTTCACTCGACTAATTTTATGATTGGAGGCTTTAGGTCACATCTTTAGTCATCAAGATGTCTGTGGGCTACAGAAGTGGAAATAAAGGAAATTGAGAGGAACAATAGTAAGAAATGCAGGAGGGAGGGTTAGGGAGAAGAAAAACCAACACTCACAACTTGCACACTGGACAGACACACTCTGAGGGGTATACCTTGCTGTGGAGGCCTATAAGGTGGCATTGGCCTCTGCCCCATGACATGGTTCCCTTGGTTAACCTGGCCCATCATGCCCATTGGGTTCTGTTGTCCTTGGTAATGCTGTCCACCACCGCCAGGGGGCATGTTGTACTGCTGGGAAGGAGGCTGCTGGTGCATCATGGGGCCTGTAGTACACCAACAAAGAGTTAACTTCTCAAACTCTAATGGACAAGAAACCCATACAAGTGGTGCATAATTTATCATGTGTATGTGATGTGCAGCCAGCCCCAGTGAGGATGCACATCAGTACCACCAAATAGAAATGAGCCCTTTTACCTTGATTGGGCTGCATGTTCATGTTTGGCCGAGGCCCATAGTTTCCCATGGGTTGGCCTTGGGTCATGTTCATTTGACTTTGAGCTGGCATGCCCTGGGAGGAAGGGACGGTGTGATTGTAACCACCCATCGAGCCATGGCTGCTGGGGGGCATATTCATAGAGCCACTGGGCATGTTTGGGGGCTGGTTGGGGCCTGGACCGGGACCTTGCATCGGCATGTGATTTGGCCCTGGAAAATAACAGCAGAGATTATTTATGACTCACATCAAAAAGCAACCCACAGTTTTTTGGTTGACATATTTAATATTTTGTTGAACTGGAAGTGATCTGATGTTCTGGAATGACTCAAACTGTAAATAACTCGCCTGTATGTCTTTTTTCACAGTTCATTTGTGGTTGCATTTTATCTTAATCTATTCCTCTTTTACAATATTCAGTGAGTGGGAAGTTAAGATGGAATAAAAAACTTTTATTGTCTGCCAGAATGTGTATTCTCTGTTTTAAATCCAAAAAACAGAATGGTATTGGCATCATTTTCTGTCTACAGATTATGTTCCCTTGACTTTTACCTTTTAGAAATTACAATAATTTTCAGAAAAGAAATCAGTGCCATAGAA